>JBAJNP010015165.1:0-10224 GCA_036877545.1 Yasuhikotakia modesta
TTGTTGATGGTGAGATTTGTTGATGGTGAGATTTGTTGAGTTAGCGCATTGCAAGGAAAACCTTTAATTAGTCAAAGTTATGTTAGTCTTTCATCTTCCTAACATACTGACACATACTAAAGACTGACTTGATACAAACTCCATATGAACAAACACACAATTTAAAAGATTAAAGCAGCGTTTAAAACATCATTAGTTACATTCACTTTATTTATCACTTAAACCGAACATTTCTGATGGCAATTGCAAAGATTAAGAAAACTGCAGGCAAGAATTTATAGCTCTAGTTTTTGCAACAAAGAAACCAACAGCATGCAGCGCTAGAACAAACTAACATGTTAAACTCAGTTCATGTCTTTAGATTTCAAGAGTTACCCTAAACTAGCTGTATTTTACTGTTTTTTTCAGTCAGATTAACTTAAAATGTTTGCATTTGTCTGAAACATCTGATGTTTTACTGTGTTCATAAGGCTGTGCATAATTGCTTTTCTGTTTTGCAATTCAAACTGTGATCATGTCTCTTTATAATCGCTATAGCAACTCAAGTGCACTTGTGATGCTAATAGTGGCTTTAAAAGGTACCCTGAATTTTGATGAGGGCTGATAGTGGACTGTAGCGCTTCAGTAAACTCACAGTTCATGTTTTACTACAGTAGGAAAAAAAGGAAAAAGTGTGCATATTTCTGGACTGAGTAAAAGCCTTTATTTTGCTTATTTTATGCTTTGTTACATCACATTTAAAACTGGTGACTATATCTTCCATTTCCACCTTCTGTTTCTTCATCTCAGCAGATCCAAATGAATCACCTTTGGAGAGCCGAGACTGTGCAGAAGCTGTTACAACAGCAGCTGGTGTCACATGCGTTTCAACACTAACTCCTGAATACTCATTATCAGCAGAGTGACGACTGAGTCTGAGAGTCTAATCACAGCGGCTTCACAAACCCCACCGGTCATGCGTCTATTCCCCTCACACTCCTTTATTCTCAGAGGAAATAGGTGCTCCATGTCTCATTCCTATTTATCCACTGAGAAATACTGCAAAAGTTTTTTAAACAAATATTTCCAACCGTAACTTTTGAGTGAATTAACTGTTTTGTCTGTGTTAAAACAATATAGTAAGATGCTGTGTTGTCTTGTCAAATATAATGTTTTTGTGAACAGTTACAGTTGTGTAAATATGGTTAAATATACACCAGCAATCTAATGTAATAAATTAATATTGAATAAAAATGTGAGTGAACATGGCAGCGTTAAAAATAAACATTGTACAGCCCAGTAAACCTGCACGTCTCAAAGCTGGAGTTTCTAGCACTGGTGGGTGGGATAATGTCTTTACTATGTAAAGTTTCCAGAAGAACAGTGACTCAGTCTGGCTAGACTGATGCAAAACAAAAGTAAGTTTATAATCACTGAAGCTGTGAGCGCCGTACAGCCTGACACAGATGCCTGACAGAAATCTGCTCCACACACTTCAAATAAAAGAACTGTATTTACACATAAATTGTAAATTGATAGAGAGAGAGAGAGATAACCCAAAATAGCTGCAGATTACAGCTTTAAAATATATAGATATATAGTCAAAATGTTGTACTTAAAGAGTGATATAATCTAATTTCATACAGTTACTGAGACCTACAGGATCAGCTCTGGGTTTAATAACATCATACCAACCTCCATGAGATCCACCAGGAAATATCTGACACTGGAGAGCAGATCCTTCAGATCCTGCACTTTCAAATGATGAAGAGATTGAGTGTCAGTATAAAGCAATGCCTGATGTTCTCACACACACACACACACACACCTTTTCAGACTGGAGTCTGCGTTTAACTCACACTCTGAGGTGTGAAGGCAAGCTGAGACTCTGGTTGCAGAAGTGAAGGTACATGTGATAGAGAGAGAGACACAGCAGGGAGTCAGAAGACACCCAGAGGCTCCTCCATCATTAGTGAGGAACTTCCTCTTACCTTCTCTTCCTGCTGTCATGCAGCTCTGCTCTCAATCTGCCAATCCAGGCATCTGGCAGCAGTCTGTCTCCTGACAGCTGAGCTGATGGCCTCCATGTGACCTTCTGCAAGATCTATTTCACATATACAGAGACAGTGAGATGCATGTATATAAAACTATTTTATAAACTCTATAGGTTCTTCTGCTCAGCATTGCTGCACAGATGAACTCCTTAAACAAAACATAATCCACCATCAGCTGTAAAACTGAAACTCAACTTTTTTCTCATTTAAGAGGTCAAGCGACAGCGTTTTACAATCGCACTGGAGATGTGCAGAGTCAGCTGCGACCCGGCAACTTAACACTCGGTTCTGCTCCTCAACACTCCATAATATCCCTCAAAACATTGCGTTTCGCTGAGGCACACAATTATGAAGCAGTGCAGTGGATTTAAACCTCACTAAATGTGAGCCTCAGTGTCTTTACAAAAACCTCAAGCAGAAAACAAACAGAGACTCAGATGAGACAGCAGAACAGCTGATGGGGAGACAGAAGAACAATCTAGGGTTGTAATAATGTTTCCCTAACGCTTGGGTAACAAAAACATCAAAACATAAATTTTTTTTAAAGATATATTTAAAGATATTTTGGGTTAGTATTTCTGGACACTATGTCTTAAGAATGCAGTGCTAAAAGCAAAGAGTCTGAAAACATCTCATGCATTTGTAACAAAGAAATGAGCTACAATGTGTTGGATGTGTCCAGAATAAACTGCCTCGTTGTCACCGCTGACATTTAGATAGAAGAACCATGGCTGTAACCACCATTAACAAGATGTCTGTTACATCAACGAATGTCAGCAGGTTAAATTTGTGCCGTTTCATTCCATTCAGCCCCGCACACCAACAACACACTGTAATTGTTGTGCATCCATGTGGATGTGTCACCGTACGAGGTTACCAGGGAAATGATACACATTCTGGCACAGATGTTTGGTGACATTCAGAGGATGTTGGCAAGGACAACCGCGTTTGACAGACAAACCCGCTGCAGTGATTTATTATTGAGTTACAGCCACACACAGCTTGGATCGTAGCGATAAGAACAAAAGTCATTCAGGAAACAAGAGCTAAATTCCACACATGCAGTGCAATGCAAATTAACATTCACTCAATCCATCTCCTTGATCATGACAAAGAAGTTACACACTACAATTATACTTTTCACTGCATGGATTTAGTTTGATGATGTGACAGAACGAGATGTTGACAGTTTAAATGCTTGACCCAAATTCACCTGTGATTCAGAAAAGTTCAGAAGAAGAGAAATAAATCATCTATTTATTGGAAGGTGATTCTTGTTTTACAGTGAAAGCCGCTTACCTCAGTTAAACTCTGACATCATTTCCTGTAGGAAAGGTGTGATGCACCTTTATTTGACCTGAAAGAAATATTTTAAATCTTTTTTACTCATTATGGTACCAGAACGAACAAAAGTTAATCTGCAATATTTCTAACCTCTTTAAAACCTTTATGTTATGGCGGATATTAATGCGCATTTCTGCACAAATTCTGCACCGCTCGAGCGGATCCAGCGCCTCATTATGAATTTAGAGCGCTGCTTTGATGCAGGTTTACACAGAGTCTAGTGTCTTTACACAATGCATGCATGCAAATATTCTATGTATCTCGTCCACATGAATAGCTGGAGTGACACTGATAGCATCTCACGCTGCCTGCAACCACATTTTCAGACTGTCTGTGTGAAGTAGCTCATCTGATCAGCTGCAGATATATCACCTCAAATCTGGAACAGAATTATTCTAGCAAGTGGCTCTAAAAGCCTAAGAAGACTCCAGACTCACTTTAACCACTGATGCCGTGAGGAACGCTGTCCATGAGTCAGAGCTCCTGTTCCTGGCCGTTTTAAAGGAATTCTCTGTAAATGAGAAAGAGACCTTGTTCAAAGCACAAAATAATGAGAAGTGTGTGTGGTGTAAGTGTTTCATGCATGGTTATGAGACTATTTCCAGCTATCAGAAACCAGCAGAAATAGTTTAAAAAGAGAAAAAACGAAGCAGCGTGTGAGCTAAACAGAGGAGCTACTGACACAACATCTAACTAAAATCTAGCGCCTTTCTTCATCCGCTGCAGGAAAGTGTAGAAAAAGAGAACAGATGTAAAAAATATGAAACTAAATAAAGAAAGAGTGAAGGAAAACACAAACCAATGACAAATGATCGAATGAAGTGATGAGAAGCTCTATAGAGGAAAAGGAAACACGGAAATCAAGAGGAAATTCTGCAGCTACAATAACAGCAATGCTTTCCTGTATGTTTCCTGTTGGGAGCATGCTGCTAGCAACACCAGGGTCACGGGTTTGATTCCCAGAGAATGCACAATCAAAAAGTTACTTTAGATGAACGTGTCTTACAAATACACCAAGACAGGAGAGAGAAAAGGATTACAAAAGGAAATATGATGAAATTAAAATGACAAATATGATTTTGATGTTGAGCTTTTACTGCAGTGTATAATATAGACATTCTTGTAAAATTCTTAAACTGATAAAGTCTTTGATTTTTTTTCATTACACTAGAGAACTCTGCCCTCTAATTTACAATCACAGATCCAATAGATATTTACTGTACAAAAACAGTCAATAGCTCAACATCAATAATGACATTTTAATGTCTTTATTTACAGCTCCGCTAAACGTGCTTTGACAGTTTTATTGTGATGATGGCAGAGAGCCCAGCGCGCATTATAATCAGCTGTGAAAAGATGCGACGACATTGGAATTCTCCTCAGACTTCTTAACAGGGAAAATATGTGACGCATGACAAAGCTTAGGATTCATGCAGGACTAACTCACTTTTAATTCTTGGTACAGGACGGGTGACTTGGTGACCTGCTTGTACGGTCACCACTGGAATACATGAGGGCTCAGGCCCCCCACCCACAGTGTAAAAGTGTGTTTAATGAAAGTGGTGTATTTGTCAGGTATTGTAACCCATATTTGAAACATGTCCACTGCATTTAACCCATACCAGTGAGAAGTGAACACACATAGATACACACACAGCAGTTGGCAACACTGTGCAATTGGGGGAAAGGTGCCTTCAGTGGAAATCAAACCTGCAACCTTTGGTTCAACTCTCTAACCATCAGGCCACAACTCTTAATGAAACCATATAAGCCAGTTTGTTCCCTCTAAAACAGTTAACAGACAAAATGACAAACGAACCCAACATAGACAAATCAGACAAGTTCAGATTAGCTCTTGTGGACGCGGCTGCTGTGTCAGGACGCTTTAACAGGATGTCATGTGTCCATCAAGGAAAGAGCTTATTGATCCTGGCAGGACCTAAGAGGCAGAGGAAGACAAGAGCAAAGGCTGTTGTCATCAATAGTTCTGCAGTCATATCTCAGAGCACAGATCCTCTGAGAACTGCTGCTTCCATGAACACTAATCATGTGTAGAACATGCTTCATAAAAGTTTCATGTCTGAGTGGAAAGTCATTTTCACCTTATAGCTGTGAACATAGATGAGACACGACCATCCGACTCTATTACCGCTCAGGAATACTTGATTCTGATTGACCAATGACAACTGTGGTCAGATATTTCATATAATGACAGTTAAATCTATTCACTGTTAAATAGTTATTGAGAATAAGTGTAAGATCTAAATACCACGTAATTTTATTTAAAATATGAACATTTACATAATGCATTTGGCAGCTCTGCATACTGTGTTTAATTCATCAGCTGTGTGCTCCAGGTAATATGTGAGGCATCCAGGCCTGATGAACTGTTACCACAAAGACTGAAATATGAAACAGACAGTTCAAACATCACAGCCAACAGCTGTTTCTCCACAAGCTGAAGCTGCAGGTTTCTTGAAAAGTAGCTTGTGTCTGAAAATGAAGCTATCGAGTCGGATCGCAGGAGGTTAGTGAAATATAACGCAAAACGGGAGAAGTGAGAACGTTAGAGAGAGAACAGGACACAGGCTCATGTCACTGTAAGAGAGGCTAAACAGCGCCCTCTCTTGACTCACGACACCTGTGGGTGAGAAACATAAGCTGTATAATATTAGTCTGAGACTTCAAACCCTTTAAACCTCTTAGAGACGTTTGTACTCCTGTAAGTGTAGACAGAGCCCATGGCTGTGTTCTTCTGCTGTTAATCTTACTCTGCACATTTTAAGATGATTTGGGGACGTGACAAGATGCAAGTTGAAGAATCCATGATTTTGTTGAATTCATTGACCCCTCAGCACTTTGGTAAGTCCTTAAAAGCAACTAAATAAAGGACCCATTGTACTGAAAACACCAGAGCTGTTGACAGAATTGATTAGTGATTTCCTGAGAGACCTTCCATCAGTTCAGAAGGTTTACTGACCTGTTCCTAATCTCTTTTTGATTGATTGTGCCTGGATTCACTCATTGACATGGGCTCATTTACCCATAATTCAGTTTGAATAAGGTGCAATAGACTCTGGGTGAGAAGAACATGTGAAAAAAGACAAACTATCACAATAGCTTAGCAGTGCAGCTGAGGTCACCTTGAGTCAACATGAAGGATTCAGATATAACAGTTTACTAGTGCAACTGTTCACAGAGAGAGAGAGAGAGAGAGAGAGAGAGAGAGAGAGAGAGAAAGAGAAAAAAGATGGATAAGATGAGAGGATGATGAATATGAAATGGTTTGCCTGAGATTGGGTTTATACAGGAAAATGATTTTTTATATGAGACAGTGAACATAAGACAGAGAAAGAGAAAAAGCCCACAGCTTTATGTGAAAAAAAACCTTTTTCATCACAAAAAGGTTTTGTGATGCTCTTGTAATTTGCTAAAAAAGTGACCAATGATATTTATATATTTATAGATTGATTCATATACAAAATAACAGAAAAATAAATTAAACAAATTATTAATTAAGTATAGGGTGGCAGTCACATTTTTAGTCGTCTGTTTCTGTAACTAAATGTGGTCAAATTGGTTTTGTTTGTCCAGACTCTCAGCGCTGTATTTGGTGAGTGAGCAAAAGTACATCGTGATGTAAGGCAATGGACCAGGATTTTAGTCCCGGGTACACATGCATCCCATAATAACAGCCTTCATTGTTCACTTTCTGTTCCATCGCACCCCTCCATAGACCTCACCTTTTTAAACCAACCATATTTCCTTTCATTCAATACACCTTAAATACTGTAATCAAAAAGTTTCTCTCTCACACACACACACAGTCAGTGTATGAACTGATGACCTGTGGTGTCCAGTTAAAGACAAAAAGAGAGCTAGAGTCTCACTGAGGTAAAAGCTATATTCAGAGCGAGAGAGAGAGAGAGAGAGAGAGAGAGAGAGTTTGTGTACTCTACACCTTAAACTGATATTCACAGTTTTGATGGAGTCAGTGGTTTTATGCACAGAACTGCTTTCCTCTGCTCTATAATCAGTCACACCATGTTTCCTCAGCTCTGGCTGGGTTAAATGTACAGCTGAAGTCTTATATCTGACTGATGTTCAGCTTTTGGCATCATTCTGTGCTTCTGTTGTGACTCAAAGCGAGTGTCACACAAACTGCTGCTGTTACACAAATCACAGTGTGTGTGTGTGTGTGTGTGTGTGTGTGTGTACGTGTTGTGTTGACTTTCTGTTAGGGTAAAATGGATTTGTAAAGACCCTCTGATATTAAGACCACCAGAGGTTAAGCTGCCATGCTAATACCCAGCTAACACATTTAGGTTGCAGAAACATTTCTCCTAATGTTTCCATAAAACAACACAAATGTTAAAAACGTTATTTTATGTTATATAAAGGAAACAGAATATCATACAAAGTTGATTGCCAAACACTAGGAAACACTCCCAACAGCCTGTCTGTGCGCCACACACAATCTTTATAAAAGTCTTTATAAAATGGTAAAAATAAATTCATAACAATAAAATAATAAAATAAATATTGCTTTTGGAATGAATCTGGCTGAGCTGCTGGGTCCTAACGCCCGCTGGGTTACGGAAGGGAAAAACAAAAACGGCAAGAGAAAAGAGGGCAGGCGTTCAGCCTCTGCACTCCAAATGTCCTGTAGGTGCTCGTGTTGGACCCGCATGAGGCAGATGGAAGGAGGTTCGGTGAGGAGTGCCGAGCCAGAAAATCCTGGCAGCACATAGATTTAATTACAATCACAGTATGGAGAACACGGAACTGCCACAGGCTACACGCACATACGGTTTCATCCACACTTCCTTTATTTTCCTCTCACACACTCGCCCTCTGCCTCCCTCACTTCCTTTAACAGTCCTGCAGAGACTGACTCTCACAGACACCCAAATAATAACAGACATCCAACATAATGTCTGATTCTTGCTTTAACCCTCTTGAAATAACAGCTAAAACAGCAGCTAACTGCTAGCAGGAAAGTCATGTGACCCTCAGTATAACAGGAGCAGCTTCTACCTGCTGGGATGGGGGGGGGGTCTCACAAACTCTCTTCTCAGAGCCCCAGAGAGTTTAGCGATTGCTGATTGGCTATTTTTCTGGAAGGCGGGACATTCACACACTTTCCCCCAGCAGCCATTTGACTGCAGCATCTTGTTAATTCTGTCATCTTTGGTTCTGCCCAGCAGGTGATGGTTCATGTTTACAGCTGAAGATGTAATCAGTGTTGTTAGGGGGACACGGCTTCAGTCTTTGTGTCTGTTTGCTCACAGGCCTGAAATAACCTCTCAGATACATTCACTAATTAAATGACCTGAACAAGTGATTCAGAGTTACAGCGCTGACCAATCCTGCCACTGATGTCACAGTCCAGTGAGGTATCAGATGGTCATACCATGGTATTTGATTTATACTATAGTACTATAGACCAAACTACTGGAATGACATTAAAATGTACTTTAAGGGCAGACAGAGAGATAGACAGATGGAGAGAGAGGCAGAGAAACAGACAGGCGAAACACAGACGGACGGACAGATATATAGTAACTTCATGAAAGACTTACATTAGCCCCTGTATCTTCCTCTCTTTCAAGCCAGTATGTTAGAGGACACAGGTCAACACACCTCCTTTAAAAGTAACAGAATTCAGCTCTTTATTGTGTCTTTTTTCTGCAACAGCCTCCCAGGATCATCAGACGATGTAAAAATAACGTTTAATTCCAGCCGAACAAAACAACATCAATTGTGATCTGAAATGTGTGGCTTTGTGACACTAGCTCTGCTGTGTCTGTGGCCCTAATTTGCAGCTGCTCTGATACTTTTAGCTGCATAGAATCAGCCCACGGTCTCATTATACAGGCTGGAGGCTTGAAAACTAGCTGACTGGCCTTCTTCTGCTCTTAAGTAAGCCAGAATGAAACTGATACACCGCAGGAAACGAAAGCTAGCGCACCTGTCGCTCTCCTCATGCCAACATGGGCCTTTTAAGACGCTAACAAGCTAGTGTTTGCAGCGTTTACATTCATTTAACTTCTCCACTGCATGCTGGGATATATAATTAGAGGAGGAATGAAGGGGCTACACTCAGATACCATCACAGGTGACACTGGAGACTTTGGACCTTGAGATGTGATCAGACCGGTGATGTGATCAGTGACAGGTGGATATAAGGAGTTGTATGAAAATGAACATAATGGTGTTGTGTGACTTGCTTTCCTCTGTAGGGACTGAAGATTAAGACCAGCAGCTCCTGTGCAGAAGTGTGCTACACAAACACTCCAGATCTGTGAACTGATAAGTGAGCATAAACAAACCTCACCTGCTTGTTCCTAAGATCAGACTCATTCAGAGGGACACATGGACCATCAGGTGAAGACAACAGCAGGTCCACAGGGTTCATGAACTTCTTGTAATTCACTCTTGTCATGTTTTACTGACAGGAGACAAAAAAAACAACATGCTTTATAATGCTGATCTTGAAACACTGAAATCAGATGTTTGCTTATTTTGTGTGTAAAAAAAAAATTATATCTGATGACAAACTTAGTCAATTTACCTGCTCCACACATCACAGTTCATTCAGATGTGATATCAGACATAACACACGTATCACAATAAAGTCACACATCCTCTCTCCCTTCCACAGGGTCAAATCATCACAGCTTCACAGATGAGTTATTGATCCAAAAGTGTCATAAAGCACAACACAACAGTCTGTGTGAGAGTGTGTGTGTGAGTGTGTGTGAGAGAGAGAGAGAGAGTGTGTGTGAGTGTGTGTGAGAGAGAGAGAGAGTGTGTGTGTGTGTGAGTGTGTGTGAGAGAGAGAGAG
>JBAJNP010015166.1:0-10223 GCA_036877545.1 Yasuhikotakia modesta
GTGTGTGTGTGTGTGTGTGAGAGAGAGAGAGAGAGAGAGAGAGAGAGAGTTAGAAAGCTCTGTCCTGTGAGTTGATACACTCTCAGAGCAAATCTTTCTCCGTCCTTGATCTAAGAATCAGGACAGGGGGTTGCTATGGAGACCTGGCTTAACAACAGTTTCCACAGCAATTTGGAAGAGAAAGTGGTTGTCAGGAGCTACCAAGTGATGGGTGAGAATCAAGGGCATCGCCATATGGCTGCAACCGGCGCACCAACGCAAGTCATGAGTCACAAGTCAGACGTTATGACCTGAGGTCACAAGCTTTATCTGTTTTAAAGGCCACATTTTCATAAAAAACTATTTAAAATACACAGCGGCGCTGGAGAGCGAGGCTGCTGACTGTTTGAGTCTCTCCGGCGAAAGCTCATGCGGCTCTGAAGAGCTTCTGAGTTGTTTAGATAGAACATCTGCTTTCTCTATTATTATAAAGGGCAGAAATGGCAACGCAGTGTCAGAGGCTCAGAGCTCTGCTTTTCTCAGCGGGGGAACGGATGCAGCGACTAAATAGGTCAGAACTCACAACCGCTCTGAAAATAGCCGTGATTGGCTGTGAAAGGGGATGTGAATTTGCAAGAGGGGGTAAAAATGATTTCAGAACTACTGTGTGAAATGTAAACAAACATTTAAGGTCTGTTTTATTTCATGTCAAACGTTATTTGTCTTTATTAAATGGTAAAGTGCAGAAGGAAAAAAGTATAAGAACAGAGAAACGACACCGTATCAGAGAACGCTCTGGGAACGTTGGCTAACTAAACATTCTCTCAGTGTTCAAAACAATCCTCAGGTTGACATTTCTAACAGAGACAGAGAGGCAAAACTTACAGATTGCTGCTTAGAACGTAGAACTTTAACTAAAAGCAATAAAAACAGAAAAACAGAAACATTATATACCATGAACGTTATTCTTCAGTTGAAAAGGCAAATAAAACATGTCTAAAAATCTAATTCTTCTCCAGTTTTAACCCACGTCCAGTATGGATGCGCTTCAGATTTAGTAGTTTTTTGCAGTTCAAAGTACAAACAATAACACAGATGTGAGTCGGACGCATCCAAAAACCGGATTTAGCCGCCTGTCTGAACCGAGCCTCAGTGAACCTTTTCACAATTATATCTTCAATGTCATGGTCATCGTCTGAGAGCAACATTTAACTTTTTCATTTGATGTGCCTGCATCGTCCATCAATACCAGTTTGTCTGTGGAGAGACTCACTCGAATTGCACAAAGGTCATCGAAAAAAAACCCATTTCTCTGCTCCCCGGGGCCTGTGAGCATCTACTGCAGAACGGACAGATAATTGTTTGCCTTATATAAAAGAGCGGGACAAGGCTTTGTCTAGCTAACACAAATCAATACGGGTACGCCTGAATTTCGACGGACTGAGTGCAGCGGTGAAAGAAATAAACGATGTTGTGTGTGAGTCTCTCACCGATCCAACTATCATTGCCGTACCAAGACAGGTTTCCTTTTGTGCTGTCATAATATCCAATTTTCTTGTAGCTTCCACCTGGAAAAAAATGTTAAGAAGTTACTTTTAGCTTCACTAAAAGCGCCAGGCTTGCAACGCTAAGGTCACAGGTTCAATTCCCAGGGAACACACAGATGATTAAATGTCCATTGGATGCACTGCAAGTCACTCTGGATAAAGTCTTTCAACTCTAAATTATAAAACAGCTGGAATTGTAAATAGAAATGAAACATTTAGGGTTATTTTAAGGGGCTGTAATATTCCCTTAGCAAATAAAGCATCTAATTAATACTGAGCCGACAAAAGGTCACAGCACCAAAGTAAAGCAATCAAAAGTTTGAAACCTGACTCAACATATTTAAAAATGAAGGTGAGTTACAGAATAAAGTTAGAATAAAACCAGCAAATGAAATCGATCAGAGCGAGTCTGAAGATTTTTCTCATTTACAACAGAAAACAACTTTCACAAGAATCCAAACACTATAAAAATTAAACATAAAAACTAAATAACGACTGTCTGCAAGAGACCAAACTAAAATTACAAGCCGTAATAAAGCGTTAAACCACACAAATGTAAAATATGCCACCTTTAAAATCTCTTTGTGTGTTAAAGACTTTTTAAACATAAAAATACCTTGTAGTTGTTCTATGAGGGTCCACGCCATGCGAGACCCTTGAGCATCAAACACAACATGACCCTGCGAAACACACACACACGTCGTCAAATATTAGAGGATAACAAGCTTTTTTAACATTAATTTGCCACTTATGATACAAACCCTAAAAATACAGAGAACTTGCAACAGTAACTGCGAGTTTTGTTAGCATTATAAAAATGAATTCATCTGACAATGATGCGTGTCGTTGTGAGTTAAAAATTAAAAGGTGTTTTTTGACCCACTGGATGTTTGATCTCATTGAGATTTGACTGTTTTTCACTTACAGAGACGCCTTCAAACGAGCTCGTGTTGAGCGCTCGGTAAATCTCAGCTGTGATCTCTTTGTTGTTGTAGTTGAAGTCCTCCAGCGCCCAGCCTTTGGCCCGCAAGGGGGCCACAGTTTTATTGAGGGCCAGCGCCAATGCCCATATGGCATCGTACGCCAGCGGAGCTTCCTGAAAACCGCCCGTTTCTTCCGGGTTCTTCCCACCGAGACGTGACATCAGCTGGGCCAGGAACTCCTGCGAGGTCTGTGTGTGGTTTTGAGGAATTAATGACAGGAAGTAAACATATGTGTGCAGTAGTTTGAGGGTTGATCACGGCTCACTCACCAGGTTGGAAGCACCTCGAACCGTCTCCGGGTTCAACATCACGATCTCCGTGGTGACGTGTCCCTCCACAGCCTCCGTCATGTTCTCCACCGTGCAGTTAATGGCCGGATCTTTGATCTTAAACCAGTTGTCTGCATACCAGCCGATGAGGAACCAGACGTACTTCTTACCATACAGTTTCTCTTTAAAGACCTGCGGGCGGTGACACCACATTCTGAAGGTCTGCGCTTAAGTAACGACCTTACATCTTAATTTCTGCTAAGCCCCAAGAGGTTAACTCAAGCTAAGCTGAGACATCAAATGCATTCATACAAAATACATTATTAACTCTAGAAAAAGGCTCTAGAACGCAGGAACGGATCTAGAATGAAGGAAAGGCCCAATTTGTCACTTGCCTCACAAAAGACTTTTCTGGCTTCAGTCTCATAAAAAAGACCAACTATGATTCTGGCATCTTGACGCTGGAGATGTATAAGAAAAAAATGTTAGAAACAAACACAAAAACAACCTGTTAAGCCCCTCATAACATTTATACACATCATGGGTTAAAAACAAGATTAAGACTCTAAATATCAAACCCTAACCCCACAATACAGTCACATTACAGAGACAGTCCAGGTCTCACACAATATATAAAATGCTGTAACATAACAACATCTGTCAATATCAGCCGAGACTCTGTCTGAGGACCGGCACGACTCCTCAGAGTGTTGATTTATTTCACAGCAGATTTTCATGTGCTCTGCCTGCTAGCGTGGTAGAGAGAGAGAGAGAGGCTGTTG
Organism: Yasuhikotakia modesta; assembly: GCA_036877545.1. Taxonomy (NCBI): domain Eukaryota; kingdom Metazoa; phylum Chordata; class Actinopteri; order Cypriniformes; family Botiidae; genus Yasuhikotakia; species Yasuhikotakia modesta. The sequence continues at coordinate 3,561 of JBAJNP010015166.1, forward strand.
AATTTTTCATCAAAGCACCTTTAGGTTTTTGACAGCCACCGCGGGATCAGTGAGGAAGCTCTGTCTCACACTTATCTCAATGCCGGCCTCCTTCACTCGCTCCTCCAGATCGTCCAGCGTCTGTGGAGAGACAGACAGCGGTGAAGCGGCTGCAGGGGCGATGCAGCTGATGTTTGTGGAGAGAGATGCGAAATGCTGTTTAAATGAGCGTTACAAAGAACCTTTAGTGAAACAGATGTTAGAGGTTCTTCATTGAACCATACAGCCAAAAATTGTTCTTCTACAGCATTGTTTATTAGGATATTTGGCATCGTAATGTTTCAAAAGTTAATTCGGTGTCTTGTGAAATGAAAAGTTTAGGTGTTTAAAGGCCCCAAAATCCCAGAACAGCACAATGAACGAGATACAGCAGATGCGACTGACCGAGGTAAAAACCTCTGTGGTTTGCTGGATAGTTGCGATCTTCGTCCATCCCCACTTCTGAAAGAGCCGGACACGTGTGGGGTTATGGAGAGTTGCTGACGGGTGCGTACGGAAGAACGTCGGGAAGCGCTGGCGGTTGGATAAAGCCGGAGAACTGGAGCCATACGAGAACTGCAGAGAGAGAGAGAGAGAGAGATTTAGCCGGTAAAGATTTATTCAGCTGTACGGCTGACCTTTTTTGATATTTCTGAAAAGAAACAAACACAACGCAGAGCAAAATTGTACCTCAGATACAAGGGCTAAATGTCAAGCTATTGAGCTGGGGCTGTGTCTAAACTCAAATAACTCAATCTGTAGTTTTATCACCACAACAGGGGAACACTGACCAATTTATGCTTCACAATTCAGTCTCTGAATTTCTAGCATCTGAAACCAGCATCCTGATACTGAAAACAATGTCAAATGTACCTTTGTACCAAATGTACATTGGTGTGACGTGTACACAGTAATTCAGTTCTTTAACAAACTGCTGTTAGAATCTCTGTAAACTGTTTTAGGCTGTGCTGACAGAAACATAAAACTTCCCAAATATTAATTGTTTTTCCAAATTGCTGAGGGTGTTTCTTCACTTTTATTTCTTATCAGATCTGTTCTCAGTTTTGCGGTTTATTTTGTCAGCTACTTCAATTAACTGTCAATTAAACTGCGTTTCCAAAGTAAACAACATCAACCATTTTCAAATTCTTTTTGTTTGGTGACCCACAAACAACATAAAGCCGTTTTGTTCTGGCACGTTTTCTCGTCCAAATGCACAAACTAGTTTTAGTTAAAGCTGCAAGAGTTTTTGCTTCTTTTGAAGTAAACGTCTAGGTGGATTATATATTCAAAATAAATAGATCAGATTTGGAGCTGCAGCTGAAAGTCAGACATGAAGAGTTTGGAACAGGAAGTGACATCACACGCACCACGATGAGGTTCCACATGCGAGCCGCTTCAGCCACCAGCGTGGACACTGAGCTGCAGCCCGGCATCAAGACGATCTTTATGGGCTCGGTGTACAGCAGGTCATACAGCAGTTTGGTGGCTTCTCCTGGATCACACTGGAGGAAAACAACAAGTTAAAAGCGATTTTGTCCAGAAACATTTGTGTTCAAGTGGTCTAAAAATAATAAACATCTTCTGTGAAAGACAAAGGACCATAAAACATTCCTACAATCATTGCATTTGAACCCAGATGTTCTATAAATGTTCTGCAATGTTGCCTGTCAACCTATGCACACATGCGTACGTACAATATGCATGTTAGAGTAGGTGTGGCTTGTTTCAGGTTGCTGGTTCTAGCTCCACCCACCTTTAAATACACCTCATAAGATGTTGAAACAGTTCTTGAGGATGTCATGATCAATAAAATCGACAGACACCCTAAAAACAGTCCCATTAGACCACAGAGTGCAGAAAACCAAGTGACCCAAACCTTTAGTTCTGCAGTTCAGTGTGACACACGCAACAGGAAGTGATTTACAGATGAGGGGGCGACTGCTAGGAACGCAACAGATGCCAACACACTGCAAAGCTGCCTTCAGTAACAACATTTAATTAGCAGGAGATTCTTACACCCTGTAACTTTTTGTTAAAGTTAGAACCAAATGAGACGGTGCCGAGTTCAATAGGAAAGCCAATGACAAACTATTTTGGACCCTGTAAACACCACAGAAGAAAAACAAGCTTAATACCTCAGTAGATGTGAAGCAGGTGTTGGATGTGACAGACAACTGCACAACAGAACCACATATACAAGGTTCCTACACACAAGATCCAAAATTAACCCGACACAGCAGCCAGGGCTGAGTGAATCGAGGACAATTCATCCTCCATTATATTTCTAAACAGAAACTTTTTTATACGTTTTATAAAAACTATTTTATCATACTTAGTAGTTGTGGGGTTATTTTTATTCTTGCACATTGGGACAAATTGCACAAGACAATGTTTTATAAACAGATCAGCCTCTAAACAAAACCTCAGCTGCTGTGATTTACAGCTACAATCTGTCTTGTCTCTCTAGCGCCATCTCTGTCTGAAACATAAAACTGCAGGTTCCTTTTGTACCTTTCAATGTATGTTTTTTAAATAAAGACAAACTGACATTTCCTGGGAAAGCTCAGACTATAAATCATTATTATAAGCGTAGCATCAGGAGGTAAAGAGACACTGATCTGTTATGTGCTGATATTTGTAACTGATAATTGTTATTTTTAACCAGAAAGTTAAGAATTGCAGCTGTAATGTGAGGAATATCACACATCCTGAGTCTGTCGCCGCAAGGAAATCAAAAGTAAACGAAACCTTTAGAAGAACTTCTGAGGTGAAGTTGTGTTCGTACTTCTGTCTCTGTGTCATCATGTATTATATTAAATCCTTAAAATTTCACTGGTGAGTAACTTTTTGTGTTTTGCTTAAGCTGTTTATAAGAGCGGTTTCTGGCTGACCTTAGAGTTTACCCACAATCCTCTATTCTTCCTGTTGACCTAAATCGACTCCTTCTAAATAGACCCACTTCTGAAATAAGTGACTGCTAGTTTCATTAACAAGTAGGTTTGAGGTATCATGTCCATATCAGAAATGAAAGTAAGTATTTAGCACTAGTTAGTATTAGCAATTTGACCCACCGCATCAATCATGCTAACTTCTCAAAGCATCACATGGTTCCTCACTGAAGCTTTTCTCCATGTCTCCGGGGAGCTCAGATGTTTTATTCTCACCACGAGCTCAGCAGCTGAAGGCATCTGACGCGAGGACAGTATCTGTGTTCTTTACGTCCCTCGGGCTGAAGGTTACGTACGATTCACAGCTAGAATATTGAGCGGCGACAGAAAAGGGCAGCGCGACCTCCCTGCGCGGCTACGACCGCTGCTTACGTCTTATTTACTGGAGGATAACTGACTTAAATTCCTCTGTTTAAGTTCCTCTGTTTGAGAAATTGCAATAGATATTTGAAAGCGTTGCTTCATGGGAAGCATTGTGCAAATAACAGTCTAAATATCACAAATATTAGTAATTATTTTAAAGGATGATATTAAATGCACTAACAAACAGTGTTTGTTTGTTAAGTCTTGAACAACACACCTCACTAACTTACAGGAAACAGAAGAATGTTTGCAATGAAACCAAACTATAATGCTACAGAAACGTTGCCAGTGTTTAGGTATAGAGTTTGAGTTATAGAAGGTGACTCTGCAGATGTGAACATCATGCTGTCAGGACGGTACGTACAGCCGCTTCAGAAGAATTTCTTTATTATTGACATCCAAATGCTAAACGTCTCATTCTGACGGAGCAAAACATGCACATGTCTCACACTGCGAATCTCACGCTCTTACATTAACTCATCTAACCAACAGACTTACAAGGGTTGGTTAGTTATTTCCTAGCTGTGATTCTCTGTTTCCAGACCCTGGCAGGATGAATAACGCATGCGTTCCGATATGGAAATCCGTCTCGTTACAATCTGGATACAACAGATGCCAATTAAAACATGGAAAGCACAAGTGTCTCATCAGGGCATCAATCTCTCGCTCCCTCTCTCTCTATCTCTACCTCTGTCTCGCTCTATCACAGTTAATAATTGATCAAAGTTTGCAGGCTGAGCTTTGATATAACCATGGCAACAGTCTGGAGAAGTTGAGGGTACCTGTGCAAAGGGGGTCCCTGTAAATATTTCCTAACACACACACACACACACACACACTCAGGAACACACACTCACACACAGACACACACACACACTCACAAACACACACTCACAAACACACAGACACACACACTCACAAACACACACTCACAAACACACACTCACAAACACACAGACACACACACACACTCACAAACACACAGACACACACACACACACTCACAAACACACACACACACACATGGACTGCAACTTGTATCAACCTCTGACCATTTGTGCCTCTTTGTGATTCAAGTAGAACAGCAGCAAGTTTTTTAAATCAATCTGTATTCTGTTTGAAAGCAACTCGTTCCCTCACGACTGCGTGTTGCACCAGTCAGTGTGTTTAGAGTTGACTGCACTGACAGCACACAACACGCTTGCATTTAGAGTCTGCTGACTGCTTCTATAAGAGCTTCATCAAATGGAATACATTTATTGTGGACATTATCATAAAACGTTCAGTTATTTATCACAGTGACAACAGAACTCAGTTGTTCTGAAAACCAGCTAACTAGCGCTTAATCTTTTCCAGTAACCATTCCTGATAGCATGACATTTAAATATGTTGAAGACACAGGACATAAACCGTTCATCCACTGTTTAGTATTGGAAGGGGTGTGTATTCGGTGATTCCTCAGAACTGAGGGTGGGATATACGCTCTTAAAACTAGCTTGCTAATGAAATTGCCTAGCATACCTTTAAGTTAGACATAATCCTAGCAGGTGGATGATAAAACAAGTTGTATTAATCTCATAAATTTACAGACACCTGAGGACTAAACTCCTGTGACCTGGACCAGAATCCGCCCAGAACACTCTGTAATCATCTGTTTAACACCAATCACAACATTAAAAACCTGTTTGCAAATTGTGCCTTTAGAACAGCTACAATTTCAAAACAACCCACAAATTAACTCAAATTTCCCAAAGGGAACATTTTAAATATGAAACGTCTGACAAACGGGATAAAGAAAATGAATCTTTGTTCTGCAGGCAGAGAGTGGCACGGGTTATAATAACACTCATTTAGGAAATAAATATTTATCCGATGTCAAATTAAATTGGGAATCTGGGGTCACTTTCATGTTTTTAGGAAAACGTTGCTCTGCGTGATAATTGGTTGTTTGAGAGAGATTAGAAAAATTCCCCAACTTGCCTGAGGTTCTTTCAACAGTAATTAAATGCAAAGCCCACATCAAATTTGATTTTCTCTCTTGTAATTACGTTTCAACACCGAAAGCAATTTGGATTAGAATCTCATGCAGGTATAAAACTCCCTGATGGAGAAGAGAGGCTGAAAACATCAGCGGTGTAAATGTCAATGAGTCTGAGCGCCTAACACCTGCCTCTCTGTCTTCATGACACACGGAAACATCACATCTTTCATTGTCGACTCTGTTTTACTGCAGTTTCTGCTTCACACCTGTACAATTTTACGCCATATGTTACGCTATACTGTACTTACTGTACATGAACACAGTTTAATGATCTAACCGTATGATGATTATCATGCAATGCAATGCAACTGGTCTGTAGAAATGCAACATGCAGCGGCGAGCGTCACACAGGTGCTGTATGCTGTATCTCTCTCCCTTATAGAATCTCCTTATCCTTACAAAATCTACAGGGATGCAAGTTTGTTTGAACTGTGGTTTCACTGGTGGCTGTTGCCATGCCAACCTTCCTCTCTCCGATTCCCTCTCAGTATCGAGTGAGATTGCAATGCAGAATGAGGTTCACCAATCAAAACCAGATACAACACGTCTGCGTCCAGTTAGAGATCTTTCAGCCGTTGTGGGTGTTTACACCTGTCACAGAACATCACTGAACCCACCCTCAACTTTCAGAAGAGCTGCGGATTCTGTGCTTGTGACACCGGATGTTGAACAATCACATTCGCCTGCACATATTTCCTCTTATTTATTCATATATATGCTAATGGAAGGATTACACCAGCACCAACATTCCTGAAGAGATTTAAGGGCTAAACAGAGCCGATGAAAACAAAACTTATCAGGCCGACAAACTTCTGGAATAAATAACTTTTGGAGAGATTTTCCTCTCCAGCGATGCGCATCGCATTTGATTCATTTGAATTTTTAAAGTGAATTTTAAATCCCCTTTTTAAAAATAAATTAAAAGCACACAGAAGAATACATTCTGAGCTTCAGAAAGGCAGTGATGTTAAACGCATACGTAAGCATTTATGATAAGGGACTGCGGCTGTATTTTAGGAAGCAAATCACTTGCAGCTGAAACTCACAGGCTGGTGATAAGAACCAAACGCATCGAGCTGTGAAATATTAATATATAAACAACCTAAAACAAACCTGAAGCTGAAGAAATAATCACTGACATCACCAGCTGCTAACACTGAGTCTCTTATCAACATCTGTTTCTTCTGTCTGTAGTCCTTCAACATATACAGTCAGATGAGATTCATATACAGAAAGCAGAGAAATTATGTCTCTTTTCCTCACAACAACTTAATAATGCTCACATTAAAA
>JBAJNP010015167.1:0-10222 GCA_036877545.1 Yasuhikotakia modesta
GTTCCAAACATCCACAGTATCTGCACATCATCATTTATTTCAGCAACCCCAGTGTGTAGCGTAAGATCGTCTCCTTCCGTCACATACACTCTCTTCATTTCATCTGTCTCGGCACCACACACACCTGAAGAACACGAGATAACTAAATAAATACAAACAACAACAAAAAAACAACCAACCAGTCTGAAAAATGACTTACCACACAGAATAAGCAAAGCTGAAGCTAAACACCGGCTGACAAACACTTTTGTTGACATTTTTCTTGGTTAAATGTAGCTGAGGTTATAAGGTGTGTATGTGTGTGTAAAACGCCCTTTCAGCAACACACACACACACATACACATGAGCAGCAGTGGTTTAGCTGGCCAAACAAAACCACATGCATTTTGGCATGGTTGGTTTATTTAATAAATATTTTTAAGCAGGTTGCAACATCATCGCATGAATGTACAGTACAGAAAAAGTTGATGGTTTCTCATCTTCATCAGTATGAAGATTTAAAGACGTTTTAGAAAGTTAAGCTGCAGGCACCTTTGTGCACAAAACAATCCAAAGCATTTGCTTTTGAGGTTGAAACCAACCAAGTTGAAGTGAGAATACAAACACTTCCTTAAAGGTTAAACAACCACAAAGTTTTGTCTTTGTTTTGCAGATGACCCATGCCTGTAACTTTTGTTAAAGTTTTGATACTGTTATTGATAACAGTGTTATTAATAAACTTATTGATAGCAGGTTATTTTTATAAATTCATCTACTATTCGGTTCTTAGTGTGTCAGGATAGGACAAAAAATAAAAATAGGACAAAATAAAGACATTCAAACCATTAGTTAAAATAGTTTAAATGTTACATTAAAAAAGGTCGCTTCAATACACCCAACTGAGGGCGTATTAAACACTTTTAAAAAACACTCATTTGAACATTTATCATAGTCTTCGCCCTCCATCGCCCCTATATGAACGTTTTCGTACGTTTCTCAGCGTCCACATGCGTTCAGCAGCAGCGGCGCACGGGAACGTTTGAGCGCGGTACCAACTTCCGCTCTGCGATATCATTTGCGGGTCCCCGTGACGTCACTTCCCCCTCTTCTTCAGGAACTGTCTTCAGCGGAGACAGACCGAACGGTGAGCGCCACTGAAATCGTGTTTCATCCGTCGGCGTGTTGATCAAAACAAGCATCTCGTGCTGTTTATAGTTGTGTCCCTTTATATTGTATTAAAACGTGCCGGTATTGCGGCTCACGGAGCGATGCGATGTTAGATATTCATGTGAAATGACACACAAGGTCTGTGTATGGCGGCCATTGCTGTGATGTGTGCGCTTCAGTAAAGCGGTGTTTGCATACAGTGTTACTTGCCTTAAGTTTAACACAAAGACAGTTTGCGCTTTAATATAAGATGCATAAGCATGGCGGGCAGTAAATGCAGCGTTGAACCGTGTTGTTTAGCTTATGGTGGTTTCCTGTAGTAATACATGTTCACAGATACTGTAACTTCTGAGTTAACAAGCACTAAACTAGCACAACATTTTATGGCTGTTTATTCATTGCTTACTGTAACTTGTGCGATCCAAGCACATGTTTTAGTGTTTGCATGCATGGCCAATGCGCTCAATAGCAAGTATCTTACAGTCAAGACACGCGTGTTACTGTAACGTGAACTGTACTACATTTTTCTTGATGTTTCGTTTGCTGTATAGGCACCATGCCAGCGCTCAGACCCCTCACCAAGCCTAAGATCGTCAAGAAAAGGACCAAGAAGTTCATAAGACATCAGTCTGACCGCTATGTCAAGATCAGGGTAAAAAAAACACTTTTGCCATAATGGAAATAACTAACTATGGTGTGTGAAGATGTATGTCCTTATGATCAAGAGTTTAAGACTTTATGCGACAATAAAACCAACTGTGGAATCTTTATTAGTAATAATAATTAGTAGTAATAACTTCTAATAAAAGCTAAAGCTCATTTCTGTAGTTGTAAATTGTCTGGCTTTTTTGGTTTGGCCTGTAACACTTAATGTTACAGAGTCATTTTTTAACCCTTTTAGTCTTAGAAGAGAGCTGGTATTAAGTTGAGCCTACTTTGAAATGTTCTCTGTTCTTGTTCTGTCTAGAAAAACTGGAGGAAGCCCAGAGGTATTGACAACAGGGTGCGCCGGCGCTTTAAGGGGCAGATGTTGATGCCTAACATCGGTTATGGAAGCAACAAGAAGACCAAACACATGCTGCCCACCGGCTTCAGGAAGTTCCTGGTCCACAACGTCAAAGAACTTGAAGTCCTAATGATGAGCAACAAGTAAGAGCGCAGGATCTAGTGTTGGTTACTTGCCGGAATATGAACGTCGACTCATTTCTTTTCATGATATGTCGAGCTTAAACATGGCGTTCCTCCAAAATCAATCCTGCTGAATTGACCGTATTCTGTCAGGTATTGGGATTGGAGGCATAATGTGGCAGAGGAAATACCCATTCCACCCCTAGCTCTCCACATAGCTAGCGGGCGGAAGATAATCTGCAACAAGCGATTAGCGCTTGTCTGTGGGCCTGTTGTTGAGAGTGTGTACACTTCAGTAAGGTTTTACCTAAACAGAAGATTTTACCTAATCGACCTACCGCACCATAGCATTTAAAGACAATTAAATGGCAATTAAATTAAAGGCAATTAAAGACGTTTGGTTAGCAAAACGCTAACCTTTAAGTTTCTTCTCTGTCCAGGAGCCATTGCGCAGAAATTGCCCACAACGTGTCCTCAAAGAACAGGAAGCTCATTGTGGAGAGAGCCGCTCAGCTGGCCATTAAGGTCACAAACCCCAACGCCAGACTCCGCAGCGAGGAAAACGAATAATCTGCTTGTGTTTTCAATAAAGTGAGAAATTTATGCACCGACTCCTGTTTTTGTTGTTTAAAACAGTTGCACCGTGAGTAGGCCCGGTAAAAGACCCAAGGTAAAAGTATAACTAAAATGTTTTGAATATTTTGTATAGAAATTCTGATTGGTCGAAGTCCTTAAAGTTTGATAGTAAAACTTGTATTTCTATTTGTCAACTAGAAAAAAACTATTGCTTTGGCTTTAACTTTTTATTTGCCCAACAAAACTATAAATGCTCACTGCAATGTCCATAACCACACAGAGTTGAGAGCTCTAACTAGTGTCCATGGATTCCATGGCGCCTGTTAAGGGGTCTCCTTGAAGGCTGTCAAAGATGGTTGCCATTTCCGCATTGCTTCTGATCTGATTGGCGAAGTCGGCCATAGCTGGACTCTTCTCCACCTCGCTGATGGACAGCAGAGCAGCGACGGCCCGCATGGCCGAACGCCTCAGCTCTTCCTGTTTCTCAAACTCCTGCTTGACTGATCCGGCTTTTACCTTTAAATACACAACATGTGTACTTACTGCACTTCATTCAATCTGTCCTGTCCATTAAAGCAAATCTGTATCTCTTGTGCGTTGTATGCAAGGTTTACCAAATGTTACAACTTGCCTTTGTAGTGCATGTAGCTTTAAGTGGTTCCACTAGCCGGTCCAGTCTTTGTACCACAGCAGTTGGACACAGTTTAGAAAGTCTGGCCAGCATGATGAAGGTCAGCATCTGAACACCCAAGAAGATGGGAATAATTTTGAAGAAGTGTTGTGTATTAAACAACATTGAACCATAAGTTTGTTATATAAATGGTTATTAAAGGTGTTTTTGTTGTAAGTTGCAAAAATTCTAATGAGGTATTAAGCCTAAACTATCCACTAACCCTAATGTTAATGATCTTGTACCTGTCTTATGGACACAAAGCAAGACCCCTCCAGTATGCAACAGGCATATAAGCCCACCTAAAGCGCACTTACTTTAATGTCATAGTGGTCTTTAAGACCCTCCTCCACATGGTCGAGGAACTCAAAGATATCCAGACAGTCGAGGCAGCTGTCCAGCAGTGTGTACATGCATTCAAACGCCGCCTTCCTTACGTCCAGACCATCATCTACTGTATGTTTGAAGGGTCCCATCTCCACCTGAGTCATGATGTAATGATGTCACATGATGATGTCACTGACTTTAATAACAATTACATTTTATAAAGAAATTAAAATCTAGTATTGAAGTTTTACTTCATAAGCACCAGCATGTTGTAAAGGTTGTAACTGGTACCTCTCGGACGAGGTCTTTCCTGATCTGGGTCTCGTTGTATAGATGTGGTAGAAGGGAGGTCAAAAGGTCACGGATCAGGGAGGGTTTGTTGTGGGCGGCCGAATTGAACATGACCAAAGCCACTCGCCGGACGTTGAGATCAGAGTCCTGGAGGGTTTTCAGGAAGTCACCTAGTTTTTAGTTCAATTGATAGATAAAAAATTAAGATTAGACTGTTTACTTACACAATGCTATTGCATCAAAGTCATCTTCATGACTACAGAAGTATGTGTTGTGGATTGACATCCTATATTTACAGATATTATCTGTCGAAAGTTAATAAAGTTGCAGGCCTTTACCAATGCATCCTTTCAGAAGTGGGTCTACAGGCATGGGATGGTCCACAATGGTGAACTTCACTGCAGTAACAACCGTACTGCGAGAAAGTGGAGACCCTGAAACACACAATAAATGATCAATACAAGGGCTGATCTGATATGTAAATGTATATGAAATATTACCTGAGGACAGCTGTTTCTTCAGCCTTGGTAGAAGCTCAGATGGGTTGACTAGAGTGAGTTTTCCCAAACACTCGGCTACAATATTGCGAGTTCCCTCCTCTGTGCATTCACAGTGCTTGAAAAGCAGAGCCCAGATGTTCTCCACATGAGGCTTGAGGCTCTCAGCGGACAGAGCGCTGATCATTTCCTTCAGGGAGTGCAGGAGCAGGTACTGTCTCCTCGGTTGGCTGCCAATCTCCTTCAGCATGAATGGCAGATACTCTCCTAAGTTTCCGACGCAGATGTTTCCCAGGGCGAACGACGCTGCAGACTTCACTTCTTCGTTTGGAGAGCCAAACGCCTCCATTATGACTCCCTTCAGCTCCTTCTGTCCTTCGAGGTTCATGAAACGTCCGATTTCTCCAAGGCACAGCAACGACAGAATCCTCACAGATTCAGATGATTTGGGGTTCTTCACGTCTTGAATAAGGCTGGAGATCACGCCAGAAGCTTCTTTGGGGCAGGCCGCTGATAGCGCCGCTACGCATTTAGCCACTGAGTAATAGGACTGCTTATGCACAGACATGGAGTCAAATGACTTAGTCTCATAAAAAGGCCCCTTTAAAGCTTTCAGGAGGTCATTGTAGCTCATATTGTTAGCCTTGGTTGCCACGAGAACCTGGAAGAACTCAAGAATTGAATTCAGAGCACCTCCTTGTAGCAGCGGAGAATGGACTAAGTTAAGCACTTCAGGCAAAATGGTGCCCCCAATCTTACTCAAGGAGGATGGGCAAACTTTGGCCATGCAGGTGATAAGAGTTATGGTCACCTGTGAGATATGCATATCGCTCTCCTGAATCAATGCAGGTACCTCAGTTAATATAGACTCTATCATAGGGGGTTTGAAGCTGTCGCTGTAGTTGGTGACAATAACGTTCAGGGCTGTTATTGTGTTTAGCTTGAGGGTTCGCTGGTTCTTCCTCAAGAAGGATCCAAGCATTGGGATGCTCTCTGCCAAAATAGGTCTTAGGTCAATCTTAAGAGGCGAGGAAGCAATGAGGGTCAAAGTCTTCACCGCTATAAGCCTGGTGATTTCATTTTTAAGCCTTTCCAGAAATATCTGCAAGGTGGACTGAAGGTCTGATCCAAGCTGATCACCTAGGTGACTAACAATGTGACCCATGCAGAAAATGGCTCTTTCTTTTACCTCCTGGTCTATATCAGCGGCCTTCAGCCTTTTTAGGGTACAACAGAACACATTTTTTATATAAGGCTTGGCGTCAAACTGGGTGGGTTTATCCAGGGGTCGTATGATCTTGACGATCTGCTGGGTGACCTGAAGGGCCTCAGATGTGATTTTATAAAAAGGATCTTCAACGCACTGGACCACAGGTGGTAAGATGACATTAATATGAGGATGAAAGACCTCTGGGTTGTGGCTACTTATAAGAACATAAAGGAAGGAAAGAGCATCAATCTTCATATTTGAAGAGGTTGACTTGTCTGTCAGGGAGTAAATAATACCTGAAAAGAAATACATATTTGTTTCATTTGCAACTGCAAGCTAGAGTTTGAATGCTAAGAATGCTAACAAAAAAGCAGTACAATTCAGTACAATGTGACAACCAAACATGTACCTGCTAAGTAATGTAGCCAAAAATGTAGCAAAATGTTTCACAATATGGCACATTTGCATATACTGATATGTGTGTAAGATCTGACAGCTACCTTCAGTAATTTTTATTACACAAAGCAGTTGTGCCACACATTTCTTAAGACTTAAAACATATAAAGTCATACTTTATTTATGGTGGAACAGACCAGAACATTTTCAATGACCATTATTAGCTATAGCCAATCAGAGAACAGCATCACAGAAATGTATATACATATGTTGATGTTTTAGTCTAACCTGGAATGAGGGCTTGTATGTGCTCTGCTAGTTGACCTGGAAGCACACTGGCCATCTCTGTCAGCAGACTGAAACAGCCCTGCCTGCATCGCATGCTCTTCTCCTTCAGCTGTCTGTGTAAGGCCTTTACTATTGTGGGCACCTGTGAGAGCACAGGAGAGATGTTTACAGGAGGCATGCAGCAAATGGGTCTCAGTATTGGTGACTGCCCTAAATACTTACTAAATATACTTATTGTGCTCAAGTGTGCTTAGTATACTTCTAAAAAAGTACTTTAGTATACTAAAATAAGTATACTTTTAGTCTGCTTTTTATGTACTTCTCAGAATAATGTAGAACTAATAAATTAATGTAAACTAGTTGTCTGCTCAAAGATTACTACCATTACATTTAAAGTATACTTAAAAGTGCACTTTTATAACCTACAAAGTGGGCCAACTTAGTCTTAAGTTGCATTGAAATACTACTATTATTACAAGCAGTACACTTACAAGTACACTAGCACTACAAGTTTTAAGAACTTTTTTAAGTAAACCTAATAAAATGAGTCTAAAGTGTATTTATTTTTCTGAGAGTAACATGCCTGTTTCTTCAACAGAGTGACGGCTGGTTCCTCTTTAGCTCCTGTGTCCAGAGCAGAACCATGAGGGTGTCTCGTCTGCCTCAGCAACGCCACGAAGGCCGAGAAGATATCGGTCTTGACGTTCTCCTCACGTTCCTTGAAGCGGGACACCAGGGCTGGACTCACAGAACCATAGAAGTCCACCAGAAGATCTCTGCGGCTGCTGATGATGGCCTCCAGACACTTAACAGAAGAACGACGGACCTTCCAGCTCATGTCATCATCATCGCTGTATTCGTCGTCAGAGTCTGTAGATGTGTGAGGATGAGGATGGTGAAAACAATGTTACCATGGTAACCACAACTTAGCCACCCAACGGGTGATACTTTTGTAATTCTTGATTCTAAGATCACGTCAGCAGCGAGACGCCCTGAAGTTACGAGAAACGGACCCTGATCGTCATCCTCTACGTCCTCAACGTCCATGACGTCATCTCGATCGTCATCAGCGTCGTAATTGTAATTGGGGTCGTAGGTGATGTATTTCAGACACAACTTGATAACCGTTTGGATGTGAGGGGACATTTCTTTTGGACATCTTGGAAAACAACGACAACAATAATATTTTTGTATCTTACACGCGCTGTTGTTTAACAACGACGTTTAAACACTTAGTTTGGGAACGAATAAAAACATAAATACTGACTTTACCTGCTCACAAAAGCTTCAAACGCCTGAAAGCAGAACTCGCGCAGTTCATCGTCCTCCACGCTGCAAAACTTCACCACCATGGGCACAATCTTCTTCAGGTGGTCGCCTTCAAAACGTGTCAGAAAGTTTAATACAAACCGTTCCGTTCCATTCCGTTCCATTCCGTTACATTAGCAACTTCGTTCAAATACCACCCTCTGCTGGCGATGACAAGTACTGCATCACCTCATTTATTGCCACAATGATCCAATAACTGCTCCTCACCAATCCTGTGTCCCCCCCGTCTGCTGACCGCGGCCAGGCACTGGATGTAAGTGCGGACGTTGGCGGTGGGCGGTCCGCGCGACAGCTCCCCCATCAGGTGCTCCGTGAGCTGGGTGAAGAGCGCGGCGCTGCAGCTGGGCACCAGGTGACCCAGGGCGATGATGGAGCGTTTTCTTACGGCCATGCGAGGGCTTACGAGCTGGGCGAGGAGGTTTGTCAAAATCGACTGGTGGAAGCTCACGAGGGCCGTGCTTAACCTATACAACACAAAAATCACATTTCATAACAGTTCATAACCACTGACTTATATATAAGTATATGATAGGATTACTTACAGTCAGTTACTGATACTGATACATAAGCTACCGATTCTGGTACATTCTCAATGTCAATATTCTCAATATTAACCCTATTATCAATATTCTTTGCTTCTGTTGTCAGGAGCCACATTGACTGACCTGCCCAGCATGTCCGAGAGGATATCCAAAGCTTCCAGCTGAATGGACACATCGTCCTGCATCCCCAGCGCTCCAATCAGCTGAGACGTGATCTTCTTACACACATTGACCGTGAGGTTCAAACCTTCAACAGAGCAACAACAACATCAACAACAATGTCTTCTGCCAGGCAGTTCCTGCTGATTAACGGAACATAGCAACATCAGGATCATGGATTCCCAGAGAAAACACAAAGCAAGAAAATTCCCTGAAAAATTCCTGAAAAACACAAACTTAAAAGTATATCTTAAGTTGACTATTAATGGCTGAATGCATACTGTGTCCTAAAATGTTTTAACAATAAACTTTGTCATTTTTACTAGATGGTTTGAGAGAACTCTCAAACTGTTCACCTTACTTTTTACACTTGAACATCATTTCAATTCAAGTGAGTTGAATTTAACAACAACAGCAACTAAAAATACCTAAAATAGGTGGAAAGTAAGCACAGAAATTATACATTATGAGGGACATTAAGACTGACTGTGATTTGCTGTGACAAGGCAAAGGGAAGTCAAGTTCAATAACTGGTGATTTGTGGTGATGTTATTGGGAACCTATAATAACATGTTACCACGGTTACCTGTAGACGAAGGAGGCAGTTCGGCGATGACAGTTTTCAAGCCCATGCTGGAAATGTCTCTCAGTTGCTCTTTGTTGGACACCATATTGGAGCAAAGCGTGTCCACCATGGTCTCTACCTGACACTCTTTCACCTTTCCCACCAGAGGCCCAAGACTACACAAACCATTAAAATACACCAGTCACCAATCACAGTCCATAATACAAATCACATGTTCGCTGTCATGTTGCCAGAGTGTTGCTAGGTTGCCTTTAGTGGGGTGGCTAGCTAGTTGCTTATTGGCCCACCCCAAAATCTGTATGTTGTTACAATGTCTCTGTATGGCTTCAATGTAAGTCTATGTCTGCCAGACAAAAATATATAACAAGCAGTATCTTCTCAAAGCTACCTTGCAATGCTTACATCATAAGGTGAGGTACAATTACTCCTAGATGTTTTATAACAATTGTAAACGACCAAAAACTCCAAGTTAAACACTATAAACTATAGTCACTATAAAGACTTAATATTATTAAGTTTAATATTATCTTATTAAACCCTTGTGTTGTCTTAAGGGTCAAAACGATTTTAACCATTTTAAAACCTGGACATTTATAGAGTTTATGATAAATGATAATGTTGTTATTTCATGCAAAATAGATTTAAGGATTGAAATGAAATTTGCCAGGTTATTTTACAAGTTTAGTGAAGACGCCTCGTTTTTTTACACATAGGACGATAAGTTATAAGACCACACAAGGGTTACAGGACTGTTTATAACTGTTTATATGTATTTATGCACCATTTGACAGCCAGATTTTGAACCTCTCCGTTTTTGTCCTCCAGCAGTTTCAGCAGCATGCTCACGATCTTCCTCTCGCTCTCCTCATCCAGTTTGATCGAGTCTTTCTGCAGCTCCATCATCAGATCATTGGCAGCCATAAACCTTCAGACGAATCGTGGCCATTTAATGCATATAATATATCATAACATGATTTATTTACTATGTCAAATCTATACATAATCTATATATGATCATGTATCACACACACACACACACACACTACATAACTATAACTATATATACTATATATATAC
>JBAJNP010015168.1:0-10221 GCA_036877545.1 Yasuhikotakia modesta
ATAACAGGCACAACCTGAAGGAACGGCTATGCTGAACCTGCTGAACCTGACTGTAGTGTTAGGAGATTTTACCATGTAGGCCTGATCCAGTGCCTGCTTCCTGTAGTCTAGCTCCTCCTCCAGATAGCCCTTTTGTTTGCAGAACATCTCCTGTGAATCAGAGACAACAGTGTTAGAAACTTCACCTTCACATCTGCAGTACAGAAGATGATGTCTAGAGTAATAATATGCCATCATACCTACATCATTTTATATTAAAATATGTATGATATAAATATGTCATACATATATTTTACATCAGTGCTAAAACATATAAAACTAAGGTTGTTATTGATGTGTTTAAATTAAACTGTGTACCATCTCCAGCTCAAGGTCCATCATCTTCTGGTGAAGGGCAGCTTCAGTGCCTTCAATCTGCTGAATCCACTGCACACAAACAACATGAAGAAACAGCATCACAGAAGAGCCAGACACCAAACCAACTTTCATTCACTCAAACCATAACACCACCAGTCACATACAATTCACTGTATAAATGTAGAACAGAATTATGACGTCAGTTCATGTACAGGTTTGTTATAACATGAGGATGGTAAATGGTCATTTTTGGGTAAACATTAAAGATACTATTGGTATTGGTTTAATGTTATGACATTTAGTCATTTTAAGTGCAACCTACTATATTTATCCAAATACTTTTTATACTTTTGTAGATAAAATGATGAGTGAAATATGTCACCAAGGCAAACATACCTTCTCAGCGAGTGACAGGACTGTACTGGCTTGAATAATGGCAACCTGCTCCTCATTTCTTAAGTTCTAATGGGAACATCAAACACACACATTTATAGGTCTCACATTTGAATTATTCACTTTGAAGCAGGGGTCTCAAACTTAAATTGGCTGGGGGCTATTGCTGTGACTGACATCTCATTGGAGGGACATTTTAACATTTAAGCACAACAAGATAGCGCAAAACATATATATGCTTTAAAAAAATATGCTTTAAATATGGTTTAATATTTAACAAAAATGTAAACAACAGTGTCTGTGTGTAATTTTTAAGAGTTACCTACTTTATTTGAACTTAACTGATCAAAACTGAACTAACATCATTATACTGAACAAATGCAATCCCTGAATACATCTGCAAGCTACTTCATGTCAGACATGTGGCAGCGCTTCTGCTCACACATAGAGTTCCATGATGAGCATTACTACGCCTGGACCTAAACTTGCATTTACTGCAAGTTAAGTTCATAGTTGAGAATGGTTTCACACACAGACATATGCCTCCAAAAAGCACAGAAATTGTCTGTGCTTTCGTTAAGTGCCACAGAGTGTGAAGTGAAAACTCTAGCTTTCCTGCATAGCTGATCCTAAATGTCACTCCATAACTTGATAATCCGCTCTGCCATTGTATTTGCCGATAGAGAGAAATTGTTAAACATGTTCTTCTTTTCTGTACATGGAATTTCAGTGACCTTCAACATACAGTCCTTCATAAACTGCCCTTCAATAAATGGTTTTCCCGCCTTAGTGATCATTTCACACCATGTAACTCGCTTTAACTGCAGCATTAGCATTGTTTGGCTGTTGAAAAGGCTTTGCTGGGACGGTACTTCTCTCTGCAACTGCATGGCTGCATTTTATCTCGTCTTCCTGATACTTGTCATATTAATCTCTGTGTTTAGTCGTGTAATGACGCTTGTGATTGTATTTCATTAAAATGGCAACTTTTCTTTGTATATCAGACAAATGGAATTTCCATTTGGAATTGACAATGAGTTTTTTTATTGAACTGTGTTTTTGTTTTCAGTACATATTGAATGGGAAGTGTGCTATGAAACTATACTATGATGGGTATTTTTATAAAAAACAAATAATAATACTTAAAAATATAATAAATTTGGGGGGGCCGGATGCATTATAATGTCAGTTGTGGACTGGAGGAAGGGGAAGCAGGAGACAAAAATGGTCCAGATTGAGACCAGAACCCCAGCTTTTGAGCAGTTTGTGACCCCTGCGTTACAGCTTAAATCTGAAAATAATCAGGCATATAAGAAAGTGTTGCTTCTTTACCCCATTGTCCCCCAGTATATCCAGCAGTTTGATGAGGTCTGGTATACACACATCCTGTAGAGAAGATCAGAGGAAAACTGAATTAGAAGTTCTGTGTCACTCAAACTTAGTTATTCTGTCACTCCTTTTCTACGTACCTTCACACCCTCCTTAATACAGTAAATTTGCAGGGCACTCACACCTTCAGAAAAGGGATGGATCTGCAGAGTATATGGAGGAGATCTCCTCTCTCGCTCCTGTCAAATCACATGTCCCAGAAACAAATGTAGCACATTTTAGAGGGTTTACCTTCAATTCTCAGAAGACTTCACAGAGATGTCATGGTTCTTTTAAAGGGAAATTCACATGACTGTGAGCCTCTGTCCCCATTTTCAAAAAAGCTGACAGCATGCATTGTAACAAATTCACAATGAAAAAGCTGCAATCTTGTGCTGCTGTCTTCTTAAAGGAATAATATGGGAATAAATTGGTTTAACATAAAAATGTTGTTCTTGCTCATTTCTGGTGTATAGGTGTAAGACGTGTAAGTAATTTGTAATAAGACTAATAGGTTATTTGACCATGATGCAGGTTATTTTATTTTCTGAAAGTGTGGTTGATCTTTTATTTTCCCAAAGAGGTTGATCTGACCTCCAGCTCCAGTATGCGAAACTCCAGCAGTTCATTCTGATCTTTAGAATCCTGTAGTTCCTGCTGCAATTTTCCAATCTCATTCTCCAACTTTTCAACCTGCCCAAAACATAAATAAAACATAAGCATAAATATCAAATAAAGTTGCATTTATGACTAATATAACAGCTTCTGAGACCACTTTTTTTAAGTGTTTTTGAAGTGTTTTTGAAGTGTAACCAAACCTTATTTTTATCCATGGACACAAAAACACTGAAACAATTTATTGGAATGACATGAGAGTAAATAGACAATGGAAGAATTTTCATTTGTGGGTGAACTGTCCCTTCAAGACACTTCTAAAGAAACAAGGGGGTCCAAACTAGCACTTGCAAAATGTAACAAATGAATTATATTAGTCAGGTATTACAGTATCTGATACCATAACATTTTATTGGAGGGTTTATTATTTTCCAAAGAAGAATTAATAACAAAAATTAGCTCCTAAAAATATCTAAACATGTTACATGATACTGTAGTTCAGTAACACTTATTTATTCACTATTAACAGTGACATTTCTTTAATCATTCATCTGAATGATTAACCCACAATACTGAGCTGTACTGTAAAATTCCATTCGCACACTACTGAGAATAAACAAAAATACATTATGAAAGGAGTTTGTCCTTATATTCACAACATATATAATCTTTATATATAGCACAATATTTTTACATTTTTTTAATTATGCTGAACATTTTGTAGGATAATAACACTAATAAATAATATTATTGTGATGTACTGGATTGGGTCAATTTTCTTAAATGGCCTAGTCAATCACAATATTTTTTTATGTGTATTATATGTACTTTTTCATTTTTCGTTGAGGTACAGTTAGCTGAGGAACAGTGTGCTGATGAACAGTGTGCGGTGGAACAGTGTGCTGATGAACAGTGTGTTGAGGAACAGTGAGTTGAGGAACAGTGTGCTGAGGAACAGTGCCAAAGAACAAACCTTATCTAGCAGCTCCTGATTGCGTCTAAGAAACATTTGCTTCTCTTCCACCCATTTGGAGTCCTGTAAGAAGAAACGAATGGCATGACAATCAGCTGTACTTACACTTAAAATCATACTTAAATTGCAGTATGAAGAAAAACATCTGTCCAATATTTTAAGTCTCACACTTTTACCTGCCCTCCAAGCAGGTTTATTCCTGTGCCATTCTGAGTCAGTGTGCGTCAGTTGTCATGTTCTAACATTATTATATTTTAATAATAATTGTATACCTGTCCCTTTAAGGCAAGTTCTTTTTCCAGGTCCTCAATTTTAGCTTTATACCTCTGAACATCTGCATGAAGCTGCTCATGAGCCTGCAAATACCCATAATATAAAAACAGTAATTTAGCTTATGCACTGTGAAGATACTGTGAAGGTAAGAATTTGTGTAGAATTTCACCCATTCTATGCCTAAGCTATACATGTGTATGAATAGTTAATAAACAAACATTTGTATTACAGTCAGTCCAGTTCATTTCATGACTTACCTGTGACAAATGTATTTCTATGCCCTCTAAAACGGTTGTTTTCTCTCTGTCCATAATGTGTCAATGACAATACTTGGGGCTCATTCATAACAGCTTGAATCACCTCTGATCTTTGTAAAAAGGGCCAGAAAAAATTGGACGTGAACTGGCAGGGGTGTTTCTCAGGTAGCAGTGAGTATCGGGGGTGTGGAAACCTCCACCTTCCCTGGAGCGCTCATGGCTAGATGATATGTGTTTGGGCCTTTTCTTTACATGATGAGCGTATTGTAGACTATCTGYAAACTATGACAAGTGTGTGGTTCTGGCCCACTCACAAGATGAGTGGGACATCAGGTCAACTGGGAATAGAACAAGCTCCTCCCAGTGCAGAGCCTCTCTTTTCTTGACATGAAGTTAAACTAGACAGAACCCAGTCAGTGCTTGTACTCCTACAGGCTCCTGGGCATAGTCATACTCATGCACAAATAACTTATGTATTTTATACATCAGCTGGTACAGCACTGTGAGTTTGACTCCCATAGGACACAACTGATAAAATATATACTGTGGATGTATCTATGTAGTAAAGCTTTTCTATAACTTCAAAAAGAGGGTTTAGTTTAAGTTTACCTTTGCCTCCATTTCAGCATCTAACACCCCTCCCTTTTGCTCCTGCAGGAGGGCGTAGGCTCTTTGAAGGGCCTGATACTCTAAAGTTAACTGCTTAAAGCGCAACTCAGACTCCTCAGCTGCCAGTCTCTGCAGAATGACAAGAGAGAATGAGTCTAGGAAACACAACATCTAATGTCCTCATTGTCTAGATGTTTCTGAAACCTCACCTCATTTAAATCTTCATCTGGTGTGGCTGGAGTTCGATCCATGCGCAGAGAGGCCATGGATGAAGTCTCAGAATCCATCGACTCTTCATCATACCCAAAGAAAGTATCTACAACGTGCCGCTGTGTATAAGATGACAGGAGGAATTCTAATTAAATATATGGACTTTATCATGGAGGTTAATGTAGTTAAGAAAGTTGAAGGAAAACAGAGAAAATCTCTTTATTTTACAAATCATTATTTACTGACCCTCGTATTGCTCATGTTTTTTTTCCAGACAAAAGAATGTCAGTGACAACTTATATTGAGTGACACATTAAAAGACACAAATATCCTGTTCCTTTATAGTCAAGCTATAGTATGTCTTCTAAAGAAAGAAAGGGCCTGTTCTGGACTTTGACAAGCATTGTCACTATAAGCAGCTGTAATACTGAAAAGCATTACTCACATATTCTTCATAAAGTCTCTACAAAACTCAGAAAAACATAATGAATGTAAACAATTTTTATTTCAGCTAAACTTTTAACAGATAGAGGAACAAAAGGTGATGATGACAAATGAAGAGGATCAAACTGCAGCCAGTGCACCTTTATAGGTCGGCTTCTTTTGTGCCTCTTCTTCCTCAGGAGTTTTTCTCTATCCTGTGAGACAGAAGCAGAAGAAAGCTAGCAGAGAAAGCTCAGTGTTCCTCACTAACTGCTGAGATGTTGAGATGTTAAACTTACTCGTGTGAGCTCATCAATCATGCTCTGCTGCTCTAGAACCTGCAGCTTCAAGAACTCAATCTCCTGGTCATCACTGGCCTGATCCAGATCATTCAGAGACTTCAGCTTCTTCAGGGGAGGATGGAAGCTAATCTTCTCTTTCTGTTGAACACAACAGGCACAGTGCAGTTGGAATCTCTTCGTTCACTCCTATGAATTTGACTTGTTCAAAATTATTAATGTGAGAAAAAACAGTTTATTATTAATAATATTATTAAATGGCACTGAATTGCTGAGGATATTGTTACATTTAAGTGACAGTGAGGTACCATTTCATTGTTTTCCTTGGTTAAGGATTTGATCTTGTCCTCCAGTCTCTGAAGGGACTGAGTCAGGTCATCATTTTTCCTGCTCAGTAGTTTGTTCTTTTCCAGTAGAGGTTTGCACTGCTTCTCTGCTTCCCGAACACGCTTCAGCTATGAAAACAAAGTTAAATATTCATACACAATGAAGAAGTTGACCAGAATGAAGAACGTACATGAATATATACATTTAAAGAAATACAACCACACCAGTTCATTTCTTTCATCCACCAAGATTGTATTGCGGTCTTCCAGTTTGCGGATGGTGGACTTTAGTTCAGCTATACGTCTTTGGTTTCTCCTCATGTCCTTAAAACACAAAGCAAGTACATATAGTGTAAGTGCCAAAAGTATGATTACAAATTCTTATGCTGATGTAATCAGATGTAATTACAGAAAAAAATATGAAGTTTAATCGACTGACAGCACCATTATTTTACTACAAGAGAAAAGTATTGTCTCACCATCCCCATTATCATGTTATTTGAAACATGTAGTGTTAGCCTTACCTACAAACACCTGTACTTTATAAACACACAACACTAGAGATAATAATAGTATTTTTCACACAGGTTATTATTTTCATTTATATTTTCACATTCTGTAGGCAAATAGATTTAGGTAAAGTAAGTTTAAAGGTACACTGCCCTACAACTGTAATGTTCATTACCGGACTCCCACATTGCTCTGCTCCATCTCCAGCACGGCCGGGGATCTCCCGCTTTGGGCTGCCTAGGTTACACTCGGCCTCCTTTACCAGGAAAAGCTGCTCATCCAGAGCATCCTTCTGCAGCTGCAATTTCTGCACAAACCCGGATGCTGTCTCCAGTTCCTTCTCCAGTGAGAAGATCGTCCTGTCTTTTGCCTTGATCTCATCCACCTGCACAGTTTTAGAGAATAACGGAATCAGCAAACTAACAAGCAATGTTATCTAAACATTTTGGCAGTAACCTTGTTAGAACATTTTTTCTAACACTCTATACCATATATCATAAACATTATTCTTAAATAAATAGTTTAACAAGGGACATTTTAAAAATGTTACCAAAAAAGTTTGTAACGTTCTTATAACAAAGCAATAACACCAATACAACAACTAAAAATATAGTTTTGAACACTTAAATCTTTTAAAACTACAACTGAAACATCATACATAGACATTTTCTATTATGTCAATATGTAATTAATTAATATTTGTCAAAATTTATGAAATTTTAAATACTGAAACCAATAAAAATGAAAATTTTTACATGGTCATGTTTGTGGTGGTCATTGTTACAAGCCAAACATTAAATGCAAGTTTAAGAAACAAGGTGTGTACAACATGAATAACATGTTACTGAATACATATGTTTTTACTACCTGAAAAAAATAATTGTTAATTGTAATTGTGATTGTGGGATTATTTGGAACACACATGGTCTTAAATGATAGTTTAGTACCAGTTAAGCCCATGTCAGAAATTTGACTTCAGAATTCCTTTTTTTTGTTTCTTAAAATATGCTTAACTAAATGAATATACTTTTAAAGGAGAGATTAATTCTTCATTTTAACAAATTATCTTAATATCTATGAAAAATATGTGAACTTAGATTTTGGTGGGCTTAATGGTTTGTGTGTGTTCTCATGTATCAGAAACCTCTGACCCAGTGTCACACACTTCCTAAAGATTTTTTGCAGCAGGTTCCATTAGCACTTCCTCACAACTAAAAAACAGTCCCTAAAGACAACATTTTTTAATTCAAACCTTTTTTTGAATATCACATGTCCTTCTGTCATAAAACTATAACCTGTAAACTTTCTTTGCTTATTCTACCTTCAGACTAAAGATGATGTCTTACCAGTCGCCGAATATCTCGCTCAGAGTCCCATTTGATCTTGGTGATCTGTTCTTGGTGAGCTTGATGTTCACTACGCAAGTCACCGGCCTTCATTTTGTCAGCTAAGATCATGGTGTTCAGTGCCTCATCCGTCTGCCGCTTGGAGCTCTTCAGTTCTGCTATTTCCTGCAGCAGTTTTACGCGCTCCTGCTCAAAGAACCTGCGAGCCTCCTCTCGGGCTTCCAGTGTCAGCGCTGTGCGAACCTTCTCTCCACTGCCATCCCGCAGAGCGCTGAGAGCTGTCCGCAGCCGCTGGATCTCGCCCTCTTTGATTTTGGCGGTGCGGGCCAGTTCCTGCTCATGCTGTCGTGTTAGTGAATCTCTCAACACAGCAAGTTCCTTCAGTTTCTCCTCATGCCAGCGAGCGCGCTGCTCTGTTAATGCCACTGTGTGTTTATGCTGCTCCTGCTCACGGATGCGTTTGCCCTCTTGAACCTTTTCCCGCTCCAGCTTGGTGACCTGTAGAAACAAACTCATCACCCTTTGACCACATGGCTTGATGATTGTGTAAATACCACATTCACTTAATATGTGTTTTAGGAGGACAAGTAAAGCAGGTTCAACAATTGAAGTCCTAACACCTTTGTGTTTGATTAACATTATAGCTCATATACACAGAAGCTATTGTCAGTTATAATGGCTTTCCATTTTTAATCTTAAAATATTAAATATTTTTTACCATGTTGAAATGAACCCTTAATTTCAGTGAATTATCAAAGTCATGTTTTATAGTTGTGTAAATGTTTGTCATAAAAACATGTTCAGGAGAGTTTGTTTTTTCCTGCCTTTAGAATTACTAAGTAAGTTGGACGACATGGCAAAAATATCAATGAGGGTTTTCACGCAAAATCATAATCCAAAATTTTAGCAAAATTACTGAGAAGTTTAGCTAAATAGTTTCCTTCTAAAATAAGGGAAATAAACTCCCGCAAGGTAACAAAACAGAAAAATCATGAATGTAATTTAGGCCATTTATCAAAATCTCATATATTATTTATTAAAAATAAAGTATTTGCCTACCTTGCATTTTTCTTGATGAAGTTCAATTTGAATATCAGTGAGTTTGGACCGGAGATCCTCATTGGCTGCCTGCAGGGCTGAGATCAGCGCTTCAGGCTTCTCGCCCTTGGCACGACCTTTCTTTGCCATTGGGTCAGATGCAACAGTTTCTCATACACTCTTAGCCATCACTGTCAGTTCAACAGATTTTTCCAGTTTCGTCTTTTCCTCATTATCCTCAGTCAGAATAACTGGATGTAAAAAAATCACAAGATTAACATTAGACCTAATGACAGACCATAAACTTTTTACTTTTATCATTCATCCATTTCTGAGTTTTTTTCAATGTCTTTATTTAAAGGTTGTGTTGTTTTCTGTCTTAAAACAAGAAAATCGATTAATTCAATATTTTATATACAGTAAATATATGAAATGAAGGTATCCAAACAATATGGAGCAAAGTCTGGCATTGTACAACATTTCAAATGTGGAAAACAAGGTGTGTTGCTTTAGTTTAAAGTGAAAGTGGCAACTCCAGAATTTATGTCAGATGTCTGTGCAATATTGGACATTAATAGAAATAAATTTGTGTGAATTTGTGTTTTAAGAAAAAATGTGAAAATGCAGAAATAATAAACTATAATAAGACTACAAGGTCTTTTGTTGTTTTCTAACAGTTCATTTAGAAGCAAATGTCTACAATAAAGCACAGTGGACAAACACCATACAATGTTTCTGAATCTGGTCATACACCCACAGTGGATAATGGTTGCCTTGACAACACGAGTAGTAAAGCAGCACACACGCTGTGCTAGATATTAAAGCTGGGTGTTAACTACACGAAGCAGCGAGAGATCCACAAGCACATCCACAAGCTGCCAGTTAGGCAATCCTCCTTATAGCAGCATTGCCTAACTGGCAGCCCACGGGCCACGGCCGCTGGATCACATTATGCTCTCGTCAATGTTGATATATTTGAGAAACAAGATTAGGAAGGATGCTAATTCTAACACACACCAGGAGAGGTCGCTATCTCACCAAACACTGTTATCATAACGTTTCAGGTTATGTTGAAAATGTTCTGTAAGATAAGATTTGTACATTTATTTTGTGTACATTTATATTTGCATGCAAATGATGTTAACCATTTACATTATAAAAGCATTATTGCAGTTTTATAGTTAACATTTTTAAAACACACACACACACACACACACACACACA
>JBAJNP010015169.1:0-10220 GCA_036877545.1 Yasuhikotakia modesta
TTAGAGTTTTACATCTGGATATGAATGAGATGAATAAATGTTTTTATGATTATTTTTTGGGCAGGTTCTTACCCACGTCTGTCTCTCAGTTTCAAACTAAAGAGGAACATCGGCTACTTCATCCTGCAGACCTACATGCCCTCCATCCTCATCACCATTCTGTCCTGGGTCTCCTTCTGGATCAACTACGACGCCTCCGCTGCCCGCGTGGCTTTAGGTAAGACCGTTGCTGTTTGCTCAGAAATGCCCGTCAGCTCTTTAGATAATAAGTAAATATTTATTTTATATAAATATATAAAACCTCTTTAATAACCTCTTTAATTGCTTTATTTGGCAGCTTTAACTCTTGCATGTGTATGTTTCTACTGTAACTCTTTCTCCAGGTATCACCACCGTTCTCACCATGACCACCATCAACACTCACCTGCGCGAGACCCTTCCCAAGATTCCCTACGTCAAAGCCATAGACATGTACCTGATGGGCTGCTTCGTGTTCGTGTTCCTGGCTCTTCTGGAATACGCTTTCGTCAACTACATCTTCTTCGGTCGAGGTCCGCAGCGCCAGAAGAAAGCAGCGGAAAAAGCCGCCACTGCCAACAATGAGAAACTCAGACCCGACCCCAACAAGGTACCGCTGAGCTACACACGCACGGTTTCACCAGTTAACCAGACTGTGGTCAGTGTGTGAGGTAACATGTCTGCGAGTCTCAGGGATTCGGGTGTAATAATAAAGCCGTTTTCTTCACCCACGACCTAACAGGCTTCTACCCTCAGAAATGTTTTTTTTCTGGATGATCGGTGCAGACCTTTGTTAGCTGTAAACCACAGGCTCACTGCTGCCGGGGGGCCGCATCCGAGCGAACCCGAAGCCCACCACACCTCTAGGGCTTCTTTGAAATCTGGTTGGATGAGTTTTGTCCTCTGCTGCTGTAACAGTGCTGATTTTATCTGCTTGCAGTGGATGATGGGAAGTGTAGTTCAGAGAGATGATGCTCTGTATGCCAGAATGAAACAGAGGGAGATTGACGCGTATGACTCGATGTGGGATCCGATCTTTGCGGAGGATGCAGCGTTAGGACTAGGCGATCAAAGACTGAAGGTACTGAAAAACTGATCTGAGGTCAGTGAATGTATTGCCCTGCATCAGTAAGCGATCAGACGTGAAAACACTCTCTCCTTTCTTCTTGTCTGGACCAGTTTCTGTTGTGTAGAGGAGTGACAGCAGCCATCTTCATTTCCACCCTTTCGTTCTTCTGCTCTTCCCTCAGACATCCCGATATAACCTGAACCTGCTGCACTGTCTGGCTCATTGTAACATCAGATAACGCTGTAGAATCAGCTATCAGTTATTTATTCTATATTTGCTATCATACAATTTAAATAAATCGAAGTGTTTGTGGAGGGTAAGTAGGGTAAGTGCTCGGGGGTGTGGTTATCTGTCTATAGTCTTGTATAGATCAGATATATTTAATATCAACTGATTGATGGCCTGGCTTTAGTGTTCATCAGACAGGATTAGCGACAGCATGCTGTGGTTATTTGTAATGTACATGCCTGAAAAGAGATTTGGGTGACATTTATACTACTTTAACTGTAACCTCAGCTTAAACAAAGAGTTAAAATAGTAAAGATTTTAAGGGAGGGTTACCATAGACACAAGCCGCCCTGCTTTCCTTTGCTCTTGTTTTTCCCTAACTTTTGCCTTCATGTTTTTGCCTTTAATTTGCTTTTATTTGACTGACATGCAGAAAGAATTTAACCTGGTCATGGTTGAAATTCTGCAGTTCTGACAGATTTCAGTTTGTGGACTGAAGCTTCTGCTGTGATTCATTTACTCTGTATTTCAGTTTTAAAGAGACACCTGCTTGTTTTTAACATGTAGTTCATCACTGAACTCAGCGTTAGCCTGCGGTCTGTGATTCATGTCAGCTGGTAACGTTCAGTAACAAATGACCAAAAACATTCACATAAGTTCTTTTAAACGTTCTAGAAATGGTTCCGAAATCATCCAGTTTTTTGTAGACGTTCTATTGTCATCACTGGTTATAAGAACATTTTTTTTTAATCTGGTAACATTTTTAAAACATTCACTAACATCTTAAGATTAACGTTTGTGATATATAACGTTAAAAACATTTTAATATTATTACTGAAAGAATGTTTTTAAAACATTTGAGAGAACTTTTGGTAAACGTTAGCCAATATTCTGAGAATGTTCTCCGCTGAATCTTTAAAAGATCAGTAGTCATTTTGATTCATTTTGGCTCACAGAGATCTCAGAAAAACGCTGGTTTTACAAATATGTGAAGTTATGAGGGATAGATATGAGAAATTTTCCATCATTTAATCACTTTCATATTTTAAACCTGTATGTCACTTTTGCTTTTGAGGAACACAAGATGTTTTGAAGTAGCCAACCAACAGACACACACTGACTCCATTGTATGAACACAAAAACATAAACCCAGCTCAGACAGATGTGGACTGGCATGAATGAATGATGAATGTGATGTTTTTCTGGGCACAGATGACTTCAGAGGACATCCGGCTGACCACAGTGGAAATGAAGAATGAAATGGGCCCATCTGACCTGTCCAGGGCGCTGGGCGACCCGCGGGGCACCATGCTGGCGTACGACAGCTCCACCCTGCAGTACCGCCGGGCCGCCATGGCTCGCCAGAACTACGGGCCCAGCGCTCTGGAGCGTCACGCCACGCAGAAGAAGAGCAGACTGAGGAGACGGGCTTCCCAGCTGAAGGTGAACATCCCCGACCTGTCTGATGTCAATTCCATCGACAAGTGGTCCAGAATGATCTTTCCCACCATCTTCTCCTTCTTCAATGTGGTTTACTGGCTGTACTACGTCCATTAAACATGCCAGGAGAATAACGGACTAAAACACCAACAGAGAGAAGAAAACAGAGTGAAACTGATTTTGCTGATTTCTTCCAGAGGAAAGACGAGCAGAAGAATCGAGTTCTTCTGTTCTGAGAACATAAACCGGAACCATCACCACCACGCAGAAGCTTGTTCCAACCATTAATATATCACCTCTGTTTGTCATGTAGATTTACTGTGGATCAAATATTTATGCTTGTATTTGCATATATTTTAAGGATCTGTTTATTTTGGTTAGTACACGTTTGCTCCATAGCTCAACTGCATCCCAGAAAACTTTACAGATGATTTAAAAAGGAGTCAGTCTTTGAAAGTCTATTTTCCGCTGTGATTCAGATGCCTTTGAAAAGCATGCTTGGGTTTGTTTGTTGATCACAGAGAACGAGCTGCGGCACAATGCGTTTTAATTTCAAACATTTACAGCAGAACTCAATTCAAAGACTCTGTCAGCAAAGCCATACAGGGTATTTTCAAACGCGTCCTTTTAATATCGTTGTTTTTTTTTAGTTTTTTAAACGTTGGGCCAATAAGGAAACTGTTGCTGTTTAGGTTTTATCTGATACAGGGAATTACAGCAGAATTTTAGCAGGCTGAGCCGTGACAGAAGACTTTATGGAAACAGAAGACTTCATTTTTACCCTGGTGGCTGGACACACACCTGCTCTGGACTTCAGAGATGTCTGTGTGTGTGTGTGTGTGTGTGTGTGTCTGTGTATGGGTGTGTGTGAGAGAGAGTGAGAACTGTGTGGTGAGCGATGAGAGTGTCTGTTTAACATTGTGTGTTTTTAACATGTAGCTGCATTGAACCAGGTGGGGACAACGGTGAGACACAACCTGTAATCCATCGATTGGTAGATATAAGTTAAAAACTAGTAGCTTATATTACAACATGATAAAAAAAGAAACTTTTCTGATTCAATAGTTATAATATCAAATGTTAATATTACGGTTCATTATTTAAACATTTTTTGGTGTATTATTAGGTTTTTTAATGTTGAGGACTTCAGTTGAAGAAGTTGAAGAAAAGACTTCAGTCTTGCTTCTAGACAATTGGGCAAAAATAATTGAATCTTTTATAAAAAAGCTTCAAATGCACCAAGTGAATTTAAGCAACGTGTCAAAAATGATTCACTGTGCTGAAATGTACAGTAACTACAGTAACTCACTTCAGCGTCAATCTGTGAAGGATCTGGAACACAATCAAAACGTCTGTCTGGCAATTTTGTATAAAATCCTGTAAATGATAATTTCATAATAACTTGTAAATATATATATTGTGAAATGACTGTCAACAATAATGAAAATGTAATTTAAAATTAAATGATTAAAGCTTAATGAAGCTTATATCTCTTACAGAACTATCCAATCAAAATGTCCTCAGTTTTGTTATTTTACATCATTAGACTCTTGTACATGTTCTGTGTTTGCAGCTGGGACATGAAAATGATTCTATAGCTCTCACTTTATCTCTTATTTGTCTGGAGTTTGTTTTGTGCCCGCAAAGCACAAGACTAATACATTTATGTTTTCTTAAAAAATGCAAACGTTTGCAATGTTTTCAGTAGCTTTTCAAGTCTGCATTGGCATTGTGCTTAAATTACCGTAAATGCATAAACAGAGGAGTTGAGGAGATTAAATGATGCTGTTTTCTCCAGGTGATGGAAAGATCCGGAGGAAAAACGCATGTAACACTTCTGCCTCTGATTGACAGAAAAGCAGTTCCACGGGGGCATTAGGGCAAGAAGGCATGAATGTTTCAGAACACCCTGCAGGCCAAAAGAGCAGATAAATGAAGCTGAGGAAACAGAGATCAGTTTTTACCTCAGTATCCCATCTGTGAGTCAAATACACTAGCCTCCTATTCACAGTTAATACCTGCTGAAAATGACACAAATTATTTTTGTCTTGACAGAAAAAATATGTAACTTTAAAACAACATTTCTGTATATGAGAAGTTAATTCTAGTTTATATATATTTGATAATGTTAGTGTAAGACTAAATTAAAAATGTAATCATAGATGCACATTAACATTGGTAAGTTATAATACTTGTGTTTTACTAGGAAACAAACGGAAACAACAGTAACTGAGACACACTGTAATATTCAATGTCAAGTGCAGTTGCCATGGTGACTAACTCTGACAGGAAGTGAAGGAAGACGTTGAGGACGGTTGTGTGTTCAGAGACTCCTGCTGTCTGCAGAGCAGCTGAAACATTACAGGCTGGACTTTCACATGCCGCTTAAGTGAGTCTCCTTGATGTGTCCTGATGTAAGATGGACAATTAAATGTTCCTCAGAGACGTTCCTCAGCCTGTCCATAAACATGAATGAGCCAGACCCCCTTCATCACACAACACTAATACCTGTTTTTGAGTGTTTAGATTTCAGTCTGTGATGTGTGAGGTTTTCACAGGGAAGAACGTATACAGTAACTCTATATACAGTAACTCTGTAGCTGATAAGCTCTAGCTGATCAGCCTGACAGAAGTTTGTCTACATTATGGGAAGGTTCACAATCCTGACACCTTCTGAAAACATCTCACACTTCTGTGCTTGTGTTCATTTGCTCTGTTCACCTGAGACAGGTGCTGCGGTCACTCTCTGTCTCTCGCTCACACTCTCTCTCTGCTCTTTTTATCATCACTCTTACAGCTGAGGTCAGATCTTCTGTTCTCTGTGTCTAAAGGGTTTAGAAGACCTGCCGTCTGAAGATCTGAAGACCGGCCCAACCACCAGTGTGAGGGAAACTCAGTAGGAACCAACAAATACAGACTCTGGTCTTTTATTCCCATGAACTTGTTTCACAGTTTCACTGTATGGCCAACGTCATTTCATGCCGATGGTGAACGTTTCAGCCGGAAGTAGCTCTTATTCCCATTGGTGCTGTTCCGGCACAGACTGAAGCTACAGGCAGTTGGGAAGATTTCCGGAGGTATCAGCCTGATCAACAGCTCAACAATGTGTCCTGTTATGTATTCAGCAGGTAAACAAACACAACTTTCTCTCCTCATCACTGACTGCAGTTTAAAACACTTAAATAAGTGTCAGTTCACATGAGATGTGGTCTATCCAGCTGCCAGTTTAAGGTCCTGGTATTTCTGTTAAATGTCAGAACACAGTTTTCTTTTCACCTAATAAAACAGTTTCATTCGTTAACACAAAATCTATCCGTAACAATTTAAGAGTAACAACTTTAGAACATTGGCCAGCAACAAATAATAATAGCATGTAATGTATGTTTTTTGATAACGTTAAGAGAATATGTAAAGAACATCATTCTACAATCTCAGAACTTTCCTGTTTAGCTGGACAGAGATTGTGATACTCAAAGAAGTGTGAGAAGTTAAAAACCTGCATGTGTATTTTATATTTTATACTAAACAATGACTTAGCCATCAGTTTCTCTCTCTCTCTCTGTGCTGTGTGTCTGTCGTGGTGCAGGGCTCGTCTGAATTTGTGTTTCACTTCATCTGTTTTGAAACCCCATGGGAATTTTTGACCTAGAAATAAAATTGTGTGGGAGATTTTTTTCTTTTTTTGAAGAGCTGCACAATATTTTGCATCCGACGCATTGTGGGCATTTTGACAAGATCTTCATCACTGTGTTGCATCACAGGAAGACAGACAGAGAGTTTAGATCCATTTTAAAAAGACAAGCTGTTGGAAAAAGAGAAAGAGAGAGAGGTTTCTGAGACTTCTCAGCAGTCACAGGTACTCTGAGATAATATTTTCATTTCCCAAAGAGATTCCAAATCCATCACTTATTGCCATGGTTACTTGGTCTCTTTCATTTTATTTTGAGCTAAGCTGCTGCTCCATTTTGTGGTTCCCGGGGTGTTTCCAAACAGGGGTTCAGGTGGGCCCAGCAGCACAGGGGTGAAGGTCTGATCGGGTCTCAGGGTTCTGCTGCTCTGAGGGGAAGTTACAGAAACATTTTTATTATTGAGCTCTGTGTAAAGAGATCTGTGTGACGCTGCTGTGTGACGCAGCTGTTCACATTTAGTCTCCAGCCCAGGTTTAATTCTGTCCAGATGTTCACATTTAGTCTCCAGCCCAGGTTTAATTCTGGCCCTGGTTCTGACCTTTGATATACAGCCATATTGTTTCATTTTGTTCTTTTACGAGGGCTGTTTTTTCTTTATAACAGTTTTATCATGTATATTTTTATATCCAGGCAGAGGTTATTGAATTTTAGATGGTTCCCAGCAGTCGTATAAAAGCCTTGTTGGTTTCATAAGAAGATCTTCTGTCTAAAAGCAACAAAATCATTATACTAATCTAATACTTCACAGGCTTTTACACTGTACAGCTTTGCTCATGTTTTAAATGGACGTATGTTTTCCTACATTTGAACTTAATGAATTGTGTTTTACTCCAGCCGTTTTGACCCAGAGTTTGTGGTCACACACCTTCATTAAAATAGTTCAGGTCTGTTTAATTCCTTCAGCTGACAGTTTCTGTGTTGGAGACATTTGAGAAACAGAAGATTCTGCATGAAACTCTCGTTTCCAGGGCTTTGCTGTCTGGTTGCTAAGGTGTGTTGAGTGTGTAAACTTCCTTCAGTATTCTTATTTTTAATTTCTTATATTCCACAATATAACAAAAGTTTACAATATGGGTTTTTTCTGTTCAGGACATACAGCACAGGTCATGTTTGCTGTGGCACTGATAAGACAACAGGCAGACAGATTTGATTTTGCTGAAGAAGTGCGTGAGAGAGAGAGAGAGAGAGAGAGAGAGAGAGAGAGATGTGGAGGAGGCATACAGGAAGAATGAGAGCAGCAGGTACATATTTATAGATCTTTATTCTTGTGTTGGAACCCGCAGCCCTCAGACGTTTGATGAGGAACAGTCACACAGCAGTGCTGCGCTTCAGTAACAGTGTGTTTCCTCTGACGGGGTCTCTGCTGAGTTTGAGGAGGGGGCCATGGGGGGTCATGTTCTCATGTTCTCACACACAGTGACAGAAATAGGCATGATGAGAATCACACACAGTAAATCTCACGCTGCTGGTGAGATTTATCTGAAACACGTTTCACATTCATTCTGCTTCAGGTTTCTGTCTGACAATGAATTGTCTTCATTATCAATGGGTTTGTGTAAAAGTTTATATGAGGTCAAAAAGAAAATGAATTCATTAACTGGAGGCCTCTACAGGACGGAAACCTGACAACATTTTACCCCCAAATCAAAGAGTTTTAATGTTTTAAAATATTTAAAACATTGATGTTGCTTATAAAAACATTTAAACGTTTTTAGTTCAGAAACCTTTTAAATGTACCACTAACAACTTGAATTTAACATGACATATAATGTTAAAAATAGTCACACAAAGGTCACTGTCATAACATGTTTTGATAACTTTGTGAACTTTTCTAGTATGTTGTCCAACATTGTGAGAACTGTGATGTAAATAAATGTGTTGTGATGGGCGTATGAGGGGTATCAGAACACAGACGTGTTTTGTGGAGAGGAGATGGAAGGATGTTGGTGAGAGTGTTCAGTAACAGATGATTCAGTAACAGATGATTCAGTAACAGATGATTCAGTAACAGATGATCCTGGCTGACATACTGCTGCTGCACACGACTGACTGTAATACAGTGTGTCACATGGAAACATCCCAAACGGAGAGACAAACCCCAAACAGAAAGAAAATAAGAAAATATTAGTAATGTAAAATGTTTGTGAATTCTGTTCATGTAAATTAGTGATCTCACAGCTACAGTGGCTTTAAAAGGACAGTTACATCACATTCATAAATGTCATTGCATTACATAACAACATATTAAACCATCTGGCATTTATTTTTAAGATAGCACAAGTACATTTTTAAACCCAAACATTTCACTGAAAGACATTTGCTGGGTTTTAAAATATAAAACAATAGATTTACTGTAGAATTGTAAATGTGTACATGAACAGTTTCTGGTGTTTAAATGTTAAACAATAAATTACATTTAATGTGATGAACAACAATAACCTCTTCATACAGCCACTGAAACTCAACTGGTGGAAAGTCTTTGCGACAGTCGGAGAGAGGCGAGCGTTGAAAACGCCTCTCGTTTTATTTGTTTGCAAATATTATTTGAGCAATAACAACATTCCCTTGGCTGTCAGCTTGGCCCTAATAAATGGGACAATAAATATGAAAAAGAATAGATTTACACACTAGATTAAGTTCACTTATTTTACACGTCAAAAATACTACATTACAAAATCTGCTTGGTACAGTGGAATCTGTATTTCGTATGTTTATCATCATCATTTCTGACAGATGTGACAGTGATTGTTGTCTCTCAGTAACAACCCTTAAAACATACAATTCAGACTAACACACAAAACACTTGTCATTGTTTGTTTCAGGGTGAAGCGTTTCAGCCTCAAACCTTCAGCTGTACTGTAGCGTGTGAAACCCAACAACATCCTCCAGCTGTTCAGAAGTTACCTGTGATTGGCTGACATCCCATCAGCACGAAAGAGGCTGAGAAACAGATTCAGCCCCATTTTTGTCCTGCTGCAGTCATATTAACCAGTTGATCCCCCTGCTGAGATGATTCTAATGAGCTTCATGAAGCTCTCATGGCTGTTGGTCACATGACACACACTGAGGGAATCAGTGTGAGAGGAGAACCGGCTCCAGCAATGACGGCTCCAGGCGGTGCTGCTGGGACAGTTGTGTGCGCAGGTACGTCGCTGTGTGTCAAACACTCACAAATACAGGTGATCAAGTTTCTGTGGTTCTTCAAGAACCATTCAGGCAAAGGTTTGACTTTGAAATTGTTGTAGCCTAAAAAACCTTTTGTGCCTCAAACATATTAACTTGCTTTACATTTATATTTATTCATTTGACAGACGCTTTTATCCAAAGCGACTTACAGTGAATTCAAGGTACACATTTTTAGCAGGACTTGCCTTCCCCTGGGATCGAACCCACAACCTTTTGCGGTGTTAACACAATGCTCTACTAGTTGAGCTAACAGGAAGGCAACTTGCATTACAATACACACAATACACATAAAATAAAGTATTGCATAACAGAAATGTGCCACTATTTTATTCTCAATGAATTATAACATGGCTTAAAATGTTCTTTTCTATTTAACAGATGATGTTGCTTTTAAATGATTATTTATTCATTGCAGGGCATGAGACCAAATCCATGTTGAAGAGCAGCTGAGGTACAAACGCAGCAAAACTGAGAGGAAGATAAAGGCAGATGGTTCTCTGTGTGCTGCTGCCTCTCGTGTCTGATGGCAGCTGTAGGTACAGTGAGAAGAAACGTCTGAACATCTGCAGCACAAACTCCAGCGACACTTT
>JBAJNP010015170.1:0-10220 GCA_036877545.1 Yasuhikotakia modesta
TAGTTTTAGTTAGTTGTTAGTTATTTATTTAGTTAGTTGTTTCCTCAAGCGTTAAAATCTCGTGAGTCTTCATCACTAAACGCTGTAAACGTCATTAAACGTCGCGTTTGTCCTAAAACCTGCCGGGTTTCTTCCAGCATCCCAGTTAAGAAGGAGCAGATGAACTTCTCCAGACGTCCAGATGTTTCGGCGCCTCTGGCTCCTGTCGGAGGGTCTCAATAACTGGGAAACATCAGACATTTCCCTCCATCTTTTGAAATCTCGCAGTAAACGATGGGAGACGGTGTGGGAAGTTGTTCTCGTGTCTCTATCTGAGGATCTGCTCGAACTAACGGGATCATCCTTCATGGACGACCGGACCCCGTTTGTTAGATAAACCCTCGTTTATTTCCCTAAACGTTACACGTTGTCGTAAGGCTGGGAGCCCGTGATCCATGTCGTGGAGATGCTCTCCAAACGAACCTTTTTTTGGACCGCAGATGATCCTTCTTTTTGGATGAAGATGATCCTTCTGAGAAAGTTCCGCTTCTGGATTTTAATGGTGTTTCTCGTGGTCGGTTTCATGCACATCACGATAGACTTACTGCCACACCGAGAGAGACACGACTGCTCGTGCTCACGCGAACCCAGCGAGGAGCCGCGGAACCGGGCGAAGCTTCGAGCAGAACCGGGACCAGAGTCCGGCTGGCCTAACAAACACACGCTCAGAATCCTGCAAGACTTCGGCAACGAGCCCAACTCAAACCTGTCCTCCCGCATCCCGGGAACGATCAGCAGAAGATCTGAGGCCATTAAAAGCAAAGGGAGATGGAGGGCAGATGAAGTTCTGACCTCCAGACAGAATCCAGCTGTCAGAGGTTCAAAGCTTCCTGCTCTGCTTCAACATCCGCTCTACACGAGGCCGTTGCCTCCTCTGACAGATGAAGACAGGCTGTTCAATGTCAGAACTGATGTCAGATTTGACCCAAAGGCTCTGAAGAACCCTGGCAGGTAGGTAGAACTTCTGCTTCTACGTTTTAACAAATAATCACGTATGATTTGTGAAAACCTTCAGATATTTAGAGTTTAAATAATTGTTTGTTCTTGGATCTAACCTAGAAACCTAGTCTCATGAGATTTTGTTTTCAGTAACATTGCAAAAACATGACATGACTAACCACAGTCCTCCTTGAATGTTTTATGATCATGTTTTTTCCATAGTCCTGGAGAGGAGAAGGTAGTTGTTCCCCCGGGCGAGAGTTCCTCAGACTCCTTCCCAAACTGGCTCCGTTTCCACATTGGGATCAACCGATATGAGTTGTACTCCAGACACAACCAGGTCATTGAAGCCATGCTGGAGGACTTGGTCTCACAACAAGTTACTAGTGTTGGTAAGACAAGTGAGATGATCTGAGTTTAAGCGCCTTTATTATTTTTAATAAAGTTCCTCCAGGATACTGACTTAAATCTTCATGAAGATTTCATTCAGTGTAGAGAAACATCAGTGAAACTCCAGCTGTGTAATTGAATTAGAAGTACGTGCAGTTTAGAGTTAATCAAACATCTGTGAAAAACATCTCCTGCCAAGAAGGAGAAAGATCTTCAAGTCGCAGAGAGTTTGGACAGTTACCAAAGCTAATATTTTACACTTTTCACATTGTTGTTGCTACATGCATGATAGCTTTTAAAGCTGGTTTGTTTTAAGAAGACTCATGTTTAGTGTCACTCTTGTTTTCTTCAGTAATGAAGTCTGGAGGCACTCAGCTGAAGCTCCTCATGATGTTCCAGAACTATGGCCAGGCTATCTTCAAACCCATGAAGTAAGTGACAGTCGTTGCACTTTCAAACGTTTCTCACATCTGTGGCATCAGCGTATATCTTGTTAATTGTTGACTTTGGTTTTCTGTGTTGTTTTAAAAGCTGTTTAAAACCCATAGTGGAGCTACACAAACACTCAATGCCCTAGTGTTAATTAAACATCACTGCTTGCCAATCACATTAGAGAACTGGAACAGGTTATTGTACAAAATGTTATTGTAGAATTTTTTCATCATAACAGAAAGCTGCATATTTCTTAGCTTTCGCTATTGCCTCATAAGTGCCTTAAATATGTATTTTAAATAGATTTCAGGATCAGTCTGGTCTGAAAAAATGCCATTTAAGTTTAAGTTACAGAACTGCAATAATGTTCCCTTTCACTCTTTATTATCACAGCACCAGGTTTTTTCCTTGCAGTCTGAACTCTGTAATCGGGCCGGATGCCCCAGTTACATTTAAAACACAACCCTGGATATCAGAGATAATGACTGATAATGACTGACAGCAGTAACGCTTCAGTTTATGATCCAGAGGAAGTTCTGAAGACATCTGTTCTACAGCTTAGCTGAATGAGCGCTTGAATTCTGGGATTGCTTTCAGATAGATCTGACCTCAGGACGCCACAAACTCTCTGAATATCCTGCACTTTATTTTTTACGTTTTCTTTAAAATGTCTTTTTCTGTCCTCTGTCTTTTGTATCTGTGTCTGGTGAATTATGAAGGATCGTCTACATGAGCTGGAAAATATGAAGTTCTTTAACCACGTCAGCATCAAGAGTTAATCCAAGTTTTCTCTCAGAAACTTGTTTTCCCTCTATAAATGTCAGACTGTTGCTGTAAATGTTTCATGATTTTGTCTCTCTGTGATGTGACTGTTTGTGATGTGACTGTTTGTGATGTGACTGTTTGTGATGTGACTGTTTGTGATGTGACTGTTCGTGATGTGACTGTTCGTGATGTGACTGTTTGTGATGTGACTGTTCGTGATGTGACTGTTTGTGATGTGACTGTTCGTGATGTGACTGTTTGTGATGTGACTGTTYGTGATGTGACTGTTCGTGATGTGACTGTTCGTGATGTGACTGTTTGGAGTCACATGATCAGCAGGATATTATTTCAGCTGAGTTTAAGGTGAAGGTTTGTGTGAGAGACTCACAGCAGGTTTTTCTGCAGACAGAAGCGGGAGCAGCAGACGCCTCCAGACTTCTTCTACTTCTCTGATTTTGAGAGACACAACGCAGAGATCGCAGCGTATCATCTAGACAGGTAAAGAGCTGTTTACCTGGAGCCCGTACAACATCATTTTTATTGTGCAGGGAGTGTGTGTGTGTTCATGTGTGTGTGTGTTCGTGTGTGTGTTCATGTGTGTTTGTAATCAGGCACTAAATGCAGTACCACATAGACAAAACATGGTACCAAGTTTATAGATTTGTTACCATGGAAAAAACCATGTAGATTAGATTTTTAGATCTATAATCTAATCCATGTAGATTATAGATTTTTTTTACCATGTAACATGGTAATTCTTTTTGGATTATTTTGTAAAACTACTGTATTTCTACTGTATTGTCTCTATAACATGGCAATATTTTGTAAATGTCCTCATATAAATGTATATTTTTCAG
This sequence comes from Yasuhikotakia modesta, assembly GCA_036877545.1. Lineage (NCBI taxonomy): Eukaryota > Metazoa > Chordata > Actinopteri > Cypriniformes > Botiidae > Yasuhikotakia > Yasuhikotakia modesta. Next base: position 3,423 of record JBAJNP010015170.1, read on the forward strand.
TAGAAAGTTACTTTCTATTAGTAACCTTCTAATAAATGAAAAAAAAACACAATTACAAATTTTATATTTTGAGTATTTTTTATATTTTTCTACATAGAAATATATGGAGGAAAACAACTGAAGATGAACTGAAGTCTTATATATTTGTTTTACTGTCGTTTTTACTGTAAAGGAAGAACAGATTAAAAGATAGCGTCTGTACAGTAGAGGAGAGATCTGTCCGGCCTCCTCACACAGCCGGATGACTCTGTGTTATGTGCTGTTCTCTGCCCAGCACAACCTGCAGCGCATCCCATCCACATTTCCATTCAGCAGGTCTGATCCAGATTGGCTAGATCCGCTTCACTTCCGTCCACATCTGTCTGTGAATAAAACCCACTCGCTGCACACAGGCATGTGTGAGGTGGAAAAACAAACCAAGCACAGGAAAAAAACTCCTGCTCGTCTAAATAAAGTTCCTCTGGGTTTGGCAAAAAGTGCAGGATGCTAATTTTGTTTTAAGACATCCAGTGGCGTCTGCGTTCTCACAAGCCCTCGTGTTTGATGCCGGATCCAGCAATATCCTGTCAGCCTGAAGAGTGTTTTAACTGCTGCACACAAACTCTGTCATTTCTGTCTGCTTGACTGGATAACTAGTAGCTTCAACTGCCCTCAGGCCCGTCCATCAGTCGCTTTCTATCAGCAAAGAAAGCTAGAAAAAGAGAAAGGAAGAAAATAGAAAAAAAAATAAAAAGACAGCTTTGAATGTATTTGATATAATGTGGTTTGAGTTCCCTCTACTGGCAGAACGTAATACCAGTCAAACTTCACTTGTTCACTCAGTATAAATGTCATCAAGAGTGGATTGTAATTTAAATGTAATTTCATTTTTCAATTTAAATGTATTGTCAATTTCATTCATTGATGGGCAGGATTTTGGATTTTCGTCGAGTGCCTCCGGTGACTGGAAGAGTTGTGAATATCACCAAAGAGATCAGAGACGTGACTCACGACAAAGAACTCTGGAGAACGTTCTTCATCTCACCAGGTACGTGAACATGCATCAGACACACATGAGTCTCATGAGAGGGATTCGTTTGATATTTCACACTCATCCCTCCAGCCAATAACATCTGCTTCTACGGTGAGTGTTCGTATTACTGCTCCACTGAACACGCTCTGTGTGGCAAACCGGACCAGATCGAGGGCTCTTTAGCTGCCTTTCTGCCGGACCTGAACCTGGCCAAACGCAGGATCTGGAGAAACCCTTGGAGACGGTCCTATCACAAACACAAGAAAGCAGAGTGAGAGCCAATAAACACGTTTTATATACGTTCCTCCAGAGACCTACAGAAACATTTATTGTGTGTGTGTGTTTGCAGGTGGGAGGTTGATCCAGATTTCTGTGAGGAGGTGAAACAAACACCTCCCTATAACAGCGGCACACGTCTGCTGGACATCATGGACATGACTGTGTTTGATTTCCTCATGGGTAAGAACATAAAAACAGAACATAGAATAAAACAGGTACTTCAGAAGTTTTGTTTTCATTGTCTTAAATAATGTATCTAGTCTAATATTCTTACATGTTAATGTTTTGTGTTTCTTTAAAGGAAATATGGATCGTCATCATTATGAGACGTTTGAAAAATTTGGAAATGAAAGTTTCATTATTCATCTTGATAATGGAAGAGGGTAAAACATCACATTCATTCTGTCAGACACAACAACAGCTTCATATGTATCTGAATTACCTTCATAAACGCGTAACTGTCTGATTTCTGTCTTAATCTTCAGTTTTGGTAAATATTCTCATGATGAACTTTCCATTCTGGTGCCTTTGAGTCAATGCTGCAGGTATGAGTATGAGAGTATGCTGTTTATTAACATACTCAACAAAATCACGAGATTGTGATCATTTTATTTAAACGTCAGATCCAATTTAGATCATTGCATTTATAAAAGAATAATATTTTCAGTGAAAGAACTGTGTTGGTGTTTCATCAGTATTGTTTGTGATATTCTGTGTGATGCAGGCTGAGGAAATCCACTCATTTGCGGCTTCAGCTGTTGTCTAAGGAGGAATTTAAGCTGAGCGCTGTGATGGAGGAAAGTCTGTGGACAGACACGCTCGCTCCCGTCCTCATCACGCCTCACCTGGAGGCCATGGACCGCCGGCTGAGACTGGTGCTGCAGGTTCTAGCAGACTGTATTGAGAAGGAGGGCTACAGTAATGTTGTGGAGGACGACATGAGCCCACAGGGTTCAGAAACTGCATCACAGAGGTAGCACACTCTTCGGGTCGGGCCGAGTCCCACCACGGCCTTATGGACCAACAACATCTTGCGAGAGAGATCTTGATAAACTTCTCTGAATTCAGTGAATTCTAAAGACTGGTTCTTCAACTGAAGTCAATGTAATGTTAATAATTTGGCATATTGCTGGTCTTATGCAGTTCCTGTGATGCTAATAATGTGTTACGCAAACCCTCCGGATGAATAATATCCTCACACAGAAGATTCTGTCCTCAAGGATCATTTTCCTGATTAAACATCCACTTGTAAAACTGTTTTAACAGACAAAACGTCTTGAAGTTTTTGACTCTTCCCATATTGGACCTTTGCATCAAAACAAAAGCTTCATATGATTTTATTTACATTAAACAGAAACACAAGGAGAGGCTGGTAACAGAGATCACCGGGTTGGTCAGTTTTATTGGAGTTCAACACATGCAGGAATCAAACAGTACAAAGCGCAACTTGAGGTATAACAACAGGTTAAAACACAGACTAGCAACCAGTACAATGTGCAAAACCAAGATCAAACACAGTGATAATCACTGGTTAGGATAGTATACATGTCAGCACACGCGCACACACACAGTTCCTCTAAACAAATGCTACAGACAGCACAAAATATTTTTATAACTAAATTCATTCGTGTTTCTGACTGCATGTTGGGAATAATATTAGTCAGTATTTTCACTCCAAGAGAAAACAAAACTCATGATTTTATAGTCCCTTCATTCTAATATACAGTAACCAATACTGACTCATTAAAATACATCTGTTTTACAATTTCAAACTGTACATTTCTGAGACAAATTTACAGCCAAACCCATTTCAAATAAAATCAAACTGTAGTCAAATATTTATAGCTGTAATTACAGTTGCAGGAAAACATACAGTGACTGTAGTTTCTGATAAAGTGAAAACTCTTCTAAAACGTTTCCAAAACGTTGCATATTACTTAATGTCAAGATGAGCCGTTTCAGCTGTAGTGTCATAAATATTAACAGCATTTAAAGATGTGGCCAGCATTCATGAGAATCCAATAGTTTTGTTTCACACTGTATTTAGTGCAAATATCAAAACATGTGGGATAAACTCCAGATCTTGTAAAACACTAATTTAATGTGACAAATAACAGTGTCCCTCATGTCTCCGGCTACTAACAAAATAGACAGCAGCCACATTTACATATATAATATTTTAAGCAGTAATGCTTTACAGACCACAGGCCTCCAGCCTTTAATGGTCACAGAAATACAGAAATAACATCTATATTTAATTTCTGCTAAAGATGATTTATTACTTTCCCTTTACTTAACAGACGGAACAGCCTGAAACTATTTCCCCTGTACAAACTGCACAGATTTACCAGCAACCTGAGTTTGATGGTATCTGTAACACAGAATAATCTCTCACACTGCCAGTTATATCAAGTTGTGTTTAAATGAAATTAGAGCGATGGCTCTCAGCTTAAAAGATCTGCCCTTCCTCTCATCAGAATCTGTGATCATTTACCAAACTAAAGCCATGCAGAAAAGCGCATTGTCTCATTGATTTGTACTCATCAATATAAACAAATGGAATAGAAATTAAAACGTTTACACACATTACTACAACCCTTTAAACACTGAATTCATATATTTGTGAAATTAGTTGATTTTAAGCTGACTGTATTTGCTAATGTTTGCTTACATTAAACATTTGGTCCATAAAAGCAGTTTGTACACAGAAGAGACTCTCAGCTCCTGCTAACATCAGTTTTTATGCAGCACAGCCAGTGAAATGAAACCTTTATAGAATACAGAGTAAATGTCCAAACATGAACTATGATGAAACGGTTCTGATCACGCTGTGACAGCGTTGATTGTGCTGGAAGTTCTGTCTGACCCATCACACACACACACGAGCGGTGCCGGACCGGACCAGAAGATTAGACACTTATCTATAAGGCAAGCAGGGCGTCCTCCGCGCGTTTCGTCTGTCTGCTCCCAGCAACTCCCGCAGTGGACGGCAGGTGGTCAGCAGGAGGCGCCGGCAGCACCGGTACCGTCTCTGCGGCTCTGGCTCTCTCCTCTAAAAACTTGTCAAACTCTGGAAGAAAATGTTTGGGAGGAACTAAATGTAAATTCTGCGGCTTCAATAACAGATTAACAGAGTGAGAGACAATAAATATGACATTAAAAATCTAGATTAAAATAAAATCTGTTTCATCAAGTTTATGGCATAGACCGTTTTGTTTCCTGAGAACTTCTGAAATGTATATAAATAGATGTTTTTATATAATTTAGGTGTTTTTATTTTAAGTTTGACTGAAATTAACTGTGGACAATATTGTTTTTTGCAAAAGCAAAATGCACTTAATTACAATAAACATTTTTACTAGTAGGTGAATAAATCTTGATAAATCTCCAAACCTTCGCTGGTGACTCCCTCCTCTCCTGCGTCTCCTCTCTGAAGAGCAGAACAACATCATATATAAACGCCTGAAAATAAGCTGCAGTATTTGTGTTTGTGTTCACTAACAGCACCACAGAATTCTCTCTCTACAACAGCAACACATGTTTCCTGGTTTTAAACATTATCCAAATCATATTATCCAAAACTCATTTAACCCAGATTAAACATCCAAGACAGGAATTAGTAGAGAAACTAGTTAATATAGAAACATGTCAAGCAATCATCAGTTCAACAGGATATAAATATCGGTGGGTACATCCCAGAAAAAATGAGAAACCATCACACAGAGTTAGTGACCTATGATGTACTAGTCAAGAGGAAGCCAGCAAAGATTTATAAGGCAAACAAAAAGAAATATTTCAAAGAAGTTCTGAAGTAAAAAACAGAAGATGAAAGAAATGAAATGAAAGAAAATGAAAGAAAATCTCACCACGTCAGTCCTGAGCCATTCTTCAATGTCATCCATGACAGAGAACGGCTCAAGAGTAGCCTTCACACCCCAAACACAAATAACCCCAACAAAACAAACACAGGTCTTCATCAAACCATCTCAAACTCCTAACAAACACAAACTCCCTTTGCCTCCCTTAAATATCATTCAGTATGACTATTTAGCATGAACAACAAGTTTCCAGTATGAACAGAAGGATTACAGTAAGCGTGTGACTGTAGTGTATCCAGTATGTAAACATACAAGGTCACATGACACTCACCCCAGGGTTGTGTGGACGGATTTCCATAGTCGGGGCCGTTCCAATCGAAGCCTTTGTGTCCTCAAATGGCTCACTGGCGCTTAAAAACCAGCAGTGTGTGAGTGAACATGTTGACAACAGATTCCTGTTCTATCATCTGTATACAGCTACTGTTTTAACACATGCTGACAGAGATCTTACAGTAAGACTGTACACACCGCTGAGGTGAGTTATATCACATTATATCACAACCGCATGTTATATCTGAGAAAACCTTATCATTATCTTTTCACTTCTGCAAATTAAAATTAGCAGCAAAATGAACTGATCTACCACAATAATTACAGACACACATTTTGTCAGCTAATTACTGACTTCATCATTGTAGCTTCATACTTTCTGCGCTGGTCAGGAATGGCGCCGGTCCTGGTCTGAGCAAACATCTCAAAGTCGTCCTGTGGCACACAGCCGCTCAGAGAACTCAGGGTGCCGCTGACACTGTCCGAACCCACGTCTGCAAGCGGCACGTTTTATTCGTCAGCACAGGCAGACAAACCTTCTCATGCATTTTAATGAAGACGCCCGGAAACTCACCCAAACCAGCCAGTCTGGAGGACAGGGTGACAGCAGAGGCAGAACCGACCGCAGCCACAGACGGGGGAGTGGAGCTGATCCGGGGGCTGACCACAGCTGGAGACCCTGGGCCCAGATCAATCAGATTGTCTTCTGTGGCCTCGCTCAGAACCTGCGGAAATCAACACCACTTAAACACACACTGACTACACACACCTGAGCTTTAGAGGACAGTTAGAAGCTACAGCAGTAACAGAGCGTCTGAAAGCACATATAACATCTCTGACTGAAACAAACTGAATGACAAAACAGAAACACAACATAAATACCAACATGCAACCGCTTGCTAACTGTACATTATAAAAATGTTTAAAACACAGAAGATGAAACACAAAAGCAAGAAACGACAGAGAACAAAATGATAATCATGTGCTTCCTTTTGGCAACTTGATGTGCATTTAAACAAAAACATAATACAGATAAAAACACAGAGACCTTTAAGGAAACACATCTTACCCCATTATTAACACCCTGAGCTGTTCGGCTGGAACGAAACCTCTCGTATCTGATGAAGGATGAAAGGAGAGGAACAAGAATGAGTCCAGCCCAGCTTTACATGAAGCGTCACGTGAAGACAAACTCCTCACCTCTCATATCTTAGGAAGATGTTGTTGAGGTCATCATTAACATGCAGCAGCTCCTCCGTCACCTCCTCATTACACACGCGAGAGATCAGCTCCACCACCCTCTGCTGCATCGCCCGGCATGTCCGGTTCAGCTCCTTCAAGCACAGAAACGAACACTGC
>JBAJNP010015171.1:0-10220 GCA_036877545.1 Yasuhikotakia modesta
CTGTCGCGCGCTGGGCGACCCGGACAGCAGCAAATCTCCGTCCACCGTCCTGACCAGCATCAGCAAGTCCAGCCTGACGGACGAGCAGAAAGGCGCCGTGGAGAACGCGGAGCTGGAGTGTTACAACAGCCTGGCAGGTGCGAAAGGACACCGGTCCAAACAGCGTGTTTGTGGGTCTGATTCTGCTGTGTCTCACCTGTTAAGACACAGACATTTATGGCGAGTTCCCCGCGTTTGTAAGTCGTGATGGACCTAAATTTGTGTTTTAAGAATCTAAATCTTTACCTTCAATCCCAAAAATATAGTTACAGCCTTGGCTTAAACCAAGCAGTACGCAGAATGACGTCATGGATCACGCCATGGGTTGCTACAGCTTGTCTTACAGTCTCACAGACTGTAATTTATCATTCATGCTTTATCACAATCAGAAACCCACAATCACCGTAATGCATTATTTGTGTGTGTGTGTGTGTGTGTGTGTGTGTGTGTGTGTGTAGCCTGTCTGTTGCAGATGGAGTTGGTGAATTATGAGCGAGTTAAAGAATACTGTCTGAAGGTTTTGAGAAAGGAGGGAGAGAACTTCAAAGCTCTGTATCGCTCCGGTGTGGCGTATTATCATCTGGGAGACTTCAACAAAGCTCTGCACTACCTGAAAGAGTCACACAAACAACAGCCCTCAGGTCAGTAGCTTTTACACACTATCACAATCTCAGCACACGGTGCTTGTGTGATCATTTCACTGTTCAAAACTGTTTGCTATCTGTGTGTTTTGTGAGACAGACACAAACGTCATCCGCTACATCCAGCTCACAGAGATGAAAATACGCCGAAATGCCCAAAGAGAGAAATCTGAGGTTTCATAAACAGCTCCTGCATTGATCGCTCCTCACCGCGGACACACCTCACGCCCCTCATCACACTCTGTGGACGAGGTTTTGGTGTTTCATGGGAGACTTCATCCAGTGAGAGTCAACACACCTGTGTCAGCTGAGATCCTTCAGAAACCTTCTGAAGCAGATGTGCTGGATGAGACCATGAAGACCAGAGATGGAGATCAGAGGTTTCAGTGCCATTTATGAATCTTTTTACAGTAGTGATTATTAGTGCTTTCCAATGGTTCGCTTTCAATCAATGGTTGTTAATTTCTGACCAACATTTATCTCACAAGGTCTAAAGTTGATCTTCGCGGAACACAGCAGATCATTGTGTGGTTGGCGTCACATGGTTTTCATAGTTCTGTTGTATTGTTTTCAGAACATGACAAGTGTTTTCATTACAGATTCTCAACCAGAGAATCTGATTCAGAAACTGCCAGTGTGTGAACAGATGTCACTTCAGTTTCCCAGTAAACACATAAAGCTGCTTCATTTAAAGTGAATCAAGTGTCACTACCAGCGAAACGATGCCAACACTGATTACATAAAACTTACACATCACTCAACACTCGCATTCAAACGGCAGTGAAAATCACTGCACACACAATCTGAGTGTGGCTAAGATTTCTGAGCATGTGAATCAAGCACAATGTCACTCATAAACGCATGCAGAAATAATAAACTGTGGTCATTGTTATATTTCAGTGTGTTGTTGTTTGTGCTGTTGTGTATCTGTCATTTTCATGATGATGTTGAGCAGTGACGTTCATTTGTAGATTGTGGAGGGATCATTGCAAACACTGACCCAGCTAACAAGGAAAGTTCTTAGTACGTTCTGTAAATGTTTTCTGTTATCAAAACAGTTTGCAGGAGCATAAGTAGAACAACAAAAATGTGATTACCTAATAGTCTTCTAAAAGAAATGATCTTTTTAAATGATGGGTTTCATCAGAGAAAGGATTTTATCTGCTCTATAGTAAATATCTCTGCTGTATCTGCTCAGCTGTTATTACTGTACATGTTCGGCTTGCATCTCTTGCAATCCGCAGGATTGGACAAACAGTTCAATTCAGAGCTCCGTTCTGGTTGCTATGGTGAGTTCCATGGAAATCATCCTTGGAGACAGATGGGGCTGGTGTCCTAGACACGCTGGTTTAAAACAGCTAAACAATCAACACAACCGAGAAGCAAAGCTTCAAACTACTGGGGACTAAAGTACTGTAAACATTTACTAATCGTGTTAAACACAGTAATGAGAACGATGAGATTGAACAATATTCACACACTGAAAAGTACTTAAATATTGATCCTGAATAACACTGAGATAACAGTGGCTAATTGCCAGTCTACTTTTGTGTAACTAAAGGTTGTGTTGTTGCAGTAGCATTAGCAGAATGCTTTTTAACATTATCTGCCATATGTACATCAAACATGTTATGCTTGAGTTGTTAGTGGAGTTTTTTAAAAACTACAGAATTAAAATATGTTTGAATAAATCATCTCATAAGCAGCAACATTAATGCAGCTTGTTTAAAAAATGTGTTAAATGTTCCTAGAAAATTCATAACATCAATAAAACATGTTTTTGTTACTTAATGGAAACATTAGGGAAATGTTCTTACAGCCTACAATTCACAAAACACACATCTCAGCATTTCAGGGCTTTAATTGATCTCTTACACGTCTAATGTGCTCGGGTGCAACGTTTTGTGATGGTGTTGATATGAATAACAACGTTCCTTTAACTAAAAAACAAACTTTAACACTCTCACAACCAAATACAATAAAGTGAGAGTTACTGGTCCTTAGCCAACACTGCAGAAACGGGAATCATTTGGTGGGTTTAATGTCGTAACCGTTCACCCAAGATTAAACAATTCTATCATTTACTAACATTTATGTTGCTCAAATCCTGTATGACTGATTTTCTGGAAGACAAAACAAAAGCACCATAAAGGTTTCCTAACAGTGGTCCATACGGCCTGTGCACTAAACTCTTTTAAATACATATGACAGAGTTGTATGACAAACAAACAGATGAAATGATACAATTTTCAATTTTGGGTAAACAGATCTTTCAGAGAAACGAATTACAAGCAATGGCGTGTTTTGCCTGTAAATGTTGTTGTGACTCTACAGGAGCAGATTTAACAATCCAGAGATGAAAGATTAAGAGTCCAGAGACAGCAGAGAACAGACAGAACCTCATTCTAGAGTGACTCAGGCAAAAGAATGTTCACTTCTGCCTGTCAGAACATGTTCTGAAAACCAGACAGACACTGAGTTTCATCACACCGCAAGAAAAAAGCAATGTGAAAAATACATACAAAAATAAATACATTCAGAACTGAATCAATGTACACAAACATTAAAACAACTATTGCACCAAAATATGCTGCTAATACAATAAAATTCAAAACCCATTCTCTGCAATTTCAAAACAAATTCAAACTCACACACACACTAGATTTCTCCAGTTACACTGAAATGCACACATGCATGATGACATGCGCACACACACACACACACACACACGCACGCACGCACAAACACACACACACACTGTACATGCTAAAGGCTGGAAGACTGCAGTAATGTACCTGACAATGCAATCTGTAACTATTTTTGGTTAAAAATGAACAAAGTTCTTAAGTAAATAACAGAAAAGTGTTTAAAACATTCTCTTTTAAATGACAGTGTGACATAATTTAAAAATTGGTAAACGCACATAAATAAATGTATGTAAATGAACCTGCAATTTTATGTTTTAAACAGAGATGGCGACAGAGAAGGACAGGTCCAGCTTTTAAAACGCTCTCATGTTTAACTGATGACTGAGGTTTGGATCAGAGCCCAGTTTCTAAACAAGCATATATTTTGTGAGTGGTTGACCAGTGTGCTTCATGCTATGATAAAAACCAGAATATTCAGTGATGTCAGTGTAAATATGGGAAGACAGAACTGTACATTCATGAAAGCAGAAAAAAGCACTTCTAAGAGTACAATCTTACGTATGAGGAAAAAAACCTGAAGAGTTGAGGCAGAAACTAATTCGATCTTCTCAGCTAATCCAATGCTACGTTCAAGAGCCACAAACATGCAGGTGTGTCTACATACATACAAACCAAATGCTAATAGAGTGGAACAGGACAGCTTATATGCTCAACATGAATAAAAAACAAGTTTGCAAATAAAAAAATTGTCCTTTATCTCAAGATAAAAGCTGCAGACCCTGTACTTTTCTAAAGGACTCTGAAATCAGTCCGGATACTAGAGTTCTGGTGTGAATAGCTTATTATATTCTGTGGTGAGCTGGACCTTTAGTGTTTACTGAGGAATAGCTTAAGTCATTTTTACTTCAGACCACAGAGGTTTGTGTGTGTTAGGAACTGTCACTGAAATCCTTCTCTAAACACGGACACAGTCTGGACCAGAAAAGCAACAACCACCTTTGGTTTATGCTGGGCAACTTTATCAAAAACCACTCTAACCATCACTGAATGTACACCCACACCTCTCCAGTACATTTGGTTGTGCCCTTATAATATCCTTGCATTCAGCAGTGGATGTCAGTTCTTATAGGATCTGATCTTACGCTACATCTGAAACCAATCCATAGTTTTCACATTAATGTCCAGCAATGGGTGTGAAATCTGGATTACAGGGAGCAAATCAGGAACAGAACCCCGGTCGCACTCTGTAAGGTGAGTCTCGGGTTAAGCTTGGATCTGATGAGAGAGGCCGTGTCCCGTCCTTGCATTGCCCTTCATCCTGTTGGTCCAAAAGGCTGTCGTTTACCCAAGGGGAACAGGGTGTTGGTGCTTCCATCGGCGTGGGGGGGACGGCCACCGCCCCTCCGAACTCCACAGTGGAAGGTGTTTCAGTGCTGGAGGTGTGGGCTGGAGATTCACCCCACTGAGAGCCACAGCGCACCCGCGGGCAGGGCCGGGGCCTGGCCAGGAAGTCCAGAGTCTTGGGGCGCTCGGGTTGGAAGCGGCGCCGTGGGGTAGGTGGAAAAACAAGATTTGGGTCAGGCAGACGGGGCACCTCTGAGGGGTCCTCGCTGAGATTCCATGGACTCACTGCAAGGCAGTAAGGCAAAGTATGTGAGAAAACAGACACACGGTTTTATGAGAAACACGACTACAGCTCACAGCTCAGCGTATTCAACTAATACTGAAATATACACTTCTAAATAAATGAAGGAGCCTTTATTAAAAAGAAATATTTTTCTTTTTAATTTTAGATTCTTATTTACTGTTATTACTGTTATGTTTAAATAACATTCTCTTTTCTCAGGGTCAGCAGGCGTTAAAGCATTTCACTGCATGTCATACTGTGTACGATTATGTATGTGACCAATAAAATCTGAATTTAAATTTGAATTTATTTATTTATACATTAATAATGTTTATTTATACTGATTTCAAAGCTGAAATCTGTAACTTTTGCCTTTTTAAAATCATGAGGTTTACAGAATGGTACATGAGCTTCTCACCTGAGTGCTCCTGTGTTGTTTTGGGGGGTGTGGTTGGGATGGGATTATGGTTGTTGTGGGCGGGTGGGCATCCGGCCTTTATGGCACCATCTGAAGGTGTGCGGTGGAGCCTGCAGGCGGCACTCGGTGCGGAGGGCACGTGTGTCGGCGTAAGAGACTGTCGAGGGTGTCGTTTAAAGCTCTCCAGGTGGGTATTGACCAGCGGGTTCAGAGGAGGTGGCATCAAGTCAGTGGGTGGGGCATGAGGCGAAGGTGGGCGGAGCACAAGAAGCTCTTCGCTGTCAGAACGGAGCAGAGATCGCGTTGAGTTACAGTCTGAGATCGATGAGAGAGACAGGAGCGTGAGGGACGAGGGCAGAGGAGGAGGACGACGGGGGCTTTCTCGTTTGAAGAACTTGCGTGTGGGTGGGCTGGTGCCACGACTTTGACCACCAGAGCGGTGAAACAACCCTTCCCATCGTGGGCGCATGGTCTCCTCCACACGAGTCAGGTCCAGTAGGTTATGGCCCAAAGCCACAGCAGCCAAAACCGCCCCGCAGCCCAACAACACCAGCTCTGATCGGCGGCCTCCGCTGGGGCTCCGCCGCGTGTAACTGGGCGATGCGTCTGAAGCCACCGCAGCCATGCCACTGTCCACACCGTAACTGTCCGCCACAGGTCCGTCCCTGTGGAACGGGATGCAGAGATATGATTGGCCGGGAGAGTCAGCTGACTCAGACGGAAAGCAGCAGTCTTCATTTTCTACAGAGACAGAGTTGAGGAGAGATTTCACAATGTTGCACCATCATCTTCTTCATGGACAGCAATGTTAACATTACAGTGACGTGTGAGGAGAGTTTACCAGTCTCTGCCAGGCTACACACTCCCGGAACTGCAGGACTGTGTCTGGGGGACCGCCGCAGGTTTGGGGCGCTACAAGATCGCTGTCTGCTGCCCTCTTTAGGAGTTTTTAAACTACACGATACATATATATATATATATATATATATACACACTGCAGTTCATGATTACATGTGTAAACATATTGAAATATTATGAAAAATCATGCTGTGTACACACACACACAGAAACAGACAGAAGCACACACACACACACCTCTCATCAGCACTGTGCTCTCTTTGTGTTCTCCCTTTTTTGCGTGAACTCTTCCTCTCCTCCTCTTCATCAAACTGAAATGCTGCATTACGACCCCAGGCTTGACCTCCGACCCCTGGGGTCACTGTCATGATGAAAGATGTTCTGTTCAGATCTTGGCTTTGATAGCTATTGTAATACAAGAGACCCTTGCGTGTATATTCACAATCAATCTGTTACACACTCACACACACTTACACTGGATGGCTCGGAGGCGTGGCAAAACAGGGGGGCTGTTTGGAGGGGTGGAGTTACTGCCCAGGTAGCTCCACCTCCTGTCCAAAGATGGTGATGCTTGTACTGTGATCTTATGCTGGAAGTCTGAAACATGCAACACATAACACAAAGCATCACATAAGCACACAAGCCATTATACACACATACAAAATGCATAAATGCATAACACAACAGAATTTAAAGGGTTTTTTTAATTAAAAATGGTTTAAAAAGCTACAGACTATAAAAAATATTATAATACACAAGAGTTATAATAATGATTTATAATCTGACCTGTGGTCAGATTTTCCAGGAAATATCAGTTTGGCTTTGAAATATGTAAAGAAAAGAACAGAAATCTGAAAAGCAGAAAAGAAATCTGAAAAGCACCTGACGGCAGACTGATGCGGTTCCCATCACGCAGTTTCAGACGACTGCGCCGGAACTTTCCGTGGCGGTTCTGCACGCGCGGTTTCTCCTGGTACAGCTGGTGAATGATGACGTTAAGTTCTCGCTCCAGAATGTGGATCTCTCTCTCTGCCAGTTCCTGCTCCCGCCGCCTCAGAGCCTCTTCCTGGTACTTCTGCTGCAGAGCAGCACGACTCAGTTCTTCTTCCCAGGATCTCAGCTCCTGCAGACGACAGATCCTCTCACTCGTCAGTCATGGCAAACGCCCAGCCATTAGCAAATGTAAAACACATTAAGTCATTCACGATTTTGGCACAATTACAGCAGAGAGTTTAACACAGAACTGACTGCAAATAAAATACCTCTGAGGTTTCTGATGAAATGTAATTAGACTGAGTGAATGTTTGGGGGGGTGTAAATTTGTTATAATTAGTTACAAAATCTTCCAGGTACAACCTTTGAGGTTGAAAGAGTGTTTCCCAAACATTTCCATTAAATAACAAAACATTGTTACTTAAAAAAAGGGTGTTTTGAATATTCTGGGAATGTTCAAAACATTTTTTATGTTTTGAACTGTGTAAACATTATTGCTTGCTTATATAAACATTGTTTTTAATTGTATAACACTGTGCGGATGTTGTTTGTGTTCTCTGTGTGTGTGTGTGTGTGTGTGTTCTGGGTGTGTGTGTGTTCTGCGTGCGTGTGTGTGTTCTGCGTGCATGTGTGTGTGTGTTCTGGGTGGATGCAGACCTTTTCTTTGGCTCTGAGCTGGTCAAACATCTCCTGAACTTCCAGTTTCCAGTCATCCTGCAGAGACTGGAAGGATTCTGCCGGCATTTCAAAAAATCCAGATTCCTCAATAGCTGTCAGCTGGTCCAGAATACTGGTGAACGGGGGGCGTGCGTGAGGGTCCACGTTCCAACAGTCTACAGCACACCAAACACACAAACAAACAAACACACAAACAGCCTGTCAGCTAAACAGGAAGCCGCTCTGAGACGGAGTGTGTCTGGGTGAATGAATAAAGACAGGATTTTAAAAGGACTTTAAAATGAAAATCACACAAAAGGTCTATAAGGGTGGAAATAAAAGCTGCTCTTGCCTTCCATTAGCCGAGTAAACGGCTCAGGGCAGGTGGAGGGGATTGGCAGAGACAGTTTATTCATGGCGACTCCATACGCCACGGCCAAGCCATCAATGCCCCGGAACGGCACCTCTCCAGTCAGCAGCTCCCACAACAAAACTCCATAGCTGAAGAAAGAGAGAGAGTTCAGAGTTCAAACAAAACTTTATTGACAACAACATAAAAACGCCACTGCAAACAGTAACACAAAACTACAAAACACACGACAGGTATCGTGAGAAACAAACACTTCAAAGAGAGTCTGTGATGTCAGATCTGTTCTGCTCACAGACAGGAAACCATCATCCGCAAACTAACAACAGAGATAAATACATCCAGGATGAAAGCAAGCAACAGAGAAGAAGGAATTATAAACATTCCCATAAACTCTCATGAACTGAGGCTGAGCAAACAGTATAAATACAGACACCAGAAGCTGTACTGCATGATATCAAACACAAACGGACCGAAACTGGACTCACGAAACCATTACCTTGTTACTATGGCAACCGAACCCTTACCTGGGTTCGAGGCGACGACGCGTGTATAAAAACAAACCGGCTTCACGTATTTGTGTCACAAACGCTGAACCTTTGCGCCACCTAGTGCGCAAATAACGTTAAATAAATAAATGTTAATTAATGTTAAATAAATGCTGCAATATTTCAGGCATTTACAAACGCTTGATTTAAACGCTGCCGTCACGCGTGTCCTGAGGGCGCCGCCATCAATCCCACAATCCACCTCGAGAGCGTGACGCTCGGTTGCCATAGAAATGTATTAAAATGGCTGCACACCTTCAAATTACTTTAATTTCTATAAAAGCTATATTTCTATAATTTCTGTAGAGATTTTACAACCTTTCACAGCTTTACACCTTTATGAAAGTGAATTATTGGCACTAGAATAAGACATAAATACAGTCTGGGAAGAAAATGACTTAAACTTTTTCTAATGCAACCAAGATATATCAAACTAAACAAAAGTTTCATTACAATGCCCAATTTTAATTTCAATTTTAACAGACTTTTCCAGATTTTTACCTCCAGACGTCGCTGCCCTTGGAGAAAGTGGATGAGCGAATGACCTCGGGGGCCATCCACGCATACGTCCCAGCAGCACTCATCTTCGTGGTCCGATGCCACTCTCGGGCCAAACCGAAATCTGTGACCTTCAGAGTCTTGTTGCTCAGATCGTCATTCTCCACACGCTCCAGAATCAAAACTGTAAACACAACAGCGATTGAATCACACTGTGTGTGAATGTGAAATGAGTAAATCTTGATCTGTAGTTCACAAAATGATGAAAGATGATTTTAAGTGATCAGAAGATTAGATCCACCAATGAAGAAGTTAAAATCAGTAATAAAGGAGAGAAGAAGAAAGAGAAAATGAGAGAGATTATCAATATGGTGAGATGATTGTTACATGAAACAAAAACATTATCAATCATATCCAGAGATGGTTAACTGTGCCTTTTAATTTTGCTGTTTCATCTGTGTGTGATGGTAAAAATAGCGGCTTTTGCTTTTCTATAAATACAACCAATAAAAAGCACAACAGTAGGTTTGCAACTTCTTATGCTAATCATAAACAAGCAGCCAATTAGAGACCAGGGGATGTTTTCAACAGCCAATCAAATGGCAAGGATGGAAGGCGATGGCAAATCCTCTGTAATAGGCTATGGGTTTAAAGGATACAATCTCACAAGTCAACTGCTAAACAGGATAACAGCCCACTTACACACTCCAGTGGCCAATGCCTGTGACAAAAACACACACCAACATCACAAACACACACACAATAACATCACAAATACACACACCAACATCACAAACACACACCAACATTATCACAAATACACACATCAACATCACAAACACACACCAACATAACAAACACACACCAACATCATTACAAATACATACACCAACATAACAAACACACACCAACATCACAAACACACA
>JBAJNP010015172.1:0-10218 GCA_036877545.1 Yasuhikotakia modesta
CACACACACACACACACACACTGGGTTTTCACAGTTTATGGGAACATTCCATAGACATAATAGTTTTTATACTGTACAAACTGTACATTCTATCCCCCTACACTTACCCAACCTCACAACGTCAACATTTACTAGTATTACTAGTATAGTGTGATGAATACCACACACACACACACATTGAAAGATTTTCCCTCGTATCTGCAGCTGTGGGTTCAATCTCTGCCGAAGGAGACGACTTTGGTTAGTTAAATAAATAGATAAATAAATTTGTTAAATTATTTTGCTTTCTTCTGTACACTCCCTGTCCTGGCGTTCACCGAGGGCAAATTTAGCTTCTTGCTGTAAAGTAAACACTTCAGAGCGTTATGTAAGCGCTACGTGGAACGTAATTCTTATCTTGGGAAATATTAGGAAAAGAAAAATATCCAACCAGGTTAGCAGGGACAAAGCATTATTTGTTTTCACGACCCGTGAGCACAGTAGAAAGTTTTGTGTCACTAAGGCCTGGTCAAGCATGTTGCAGGGTGGTCTGTTGAACGGTGGGAGTGTGTTTATGATGGTGGGCTCAGGTTTCACGTGGAGCTCAGCTGGGAATCAGACAGATTATTGAGGAATGGGAACAGTGGAGTGTGGGAGAAAACAGGCCCTCCCAGCGGCCAAGTTATGGCCGACTGATGTATGTCTAACTGAGAGAACCAGTCTGTTTAATACAGCGTTACCAGGGTACCAAATTGGTTAATGTAATGTAAATTATACAATGCATCTAAACCTGAAATGTATATGTGTATATATATATATATATACATCTGAAGAAGATAGCGATCTTTGTTTAATGTTTTTATTTATTAATATTTAATTATAAATTATAAATATTCCGTTTCTCTAAAAAAACAATCTTAAAACTAAAACTAAAGCATACAAAACAAAAATCGCATGTTTGTTTTACGTTTGTTTGTTAGTTTATTGGCAGGCGTGTCCTAATACAGTCACGTTACCAGTGGGTTCATGAGTCACAGGTAACAAACACAAACGGGTACGGGTACGGGTAACGGACCAGCAGCATCTAACTCTCAGATCCCAGCATGTTCAGGTATAACTGCGTTTTATTTCCCTACGATCAGCTGGTTACTGTATTCTCACGTGAACGCGACTAACTACTCGCGCGTCTAGGCCGTAATGGTTGTGCCGCGTTGCGGGACCGATTTACCGCAATCATCGTTTGTTTAAGCGCTCGGCTGAACGGGCTGCTGTTGTGCTGGATGTGCGCAATAACAATGGCGCTTATCGTGCGGACTCCCTGCGGTACAATTAAAACTCCGGCGGAGGCTCCAATCTGCCTCCCAGCCATGCCTGCTGTTTATACGCCCATCCCGGGTCTCTGTCGATCCCCGTTGCTGATATGTATTATTCACAAGTCACCGTGTAATATAACTTACCTGGAGACCCCCAACCTGATAATATGAGCGCATTGCTTTGGAAAATTGTTTTGCATATAAAAAGTTTTGGTTATAATTCAGTGGTTGTAAGACTGCTAAATAATCTCTATATGTTTTTAGCATTACGATTATGAAAGTATGTAGTTGTGTGTCATGCATTAAATTGTCTTGTATAGGTGTTGATGGTGTATATGTTACAGTCTCATTTATGCTTGATGTTTAGTACCGTGTGATGTGTAACTTTGTGTCTCTTCAGTTCCTTTTAACGTTTATAGAACATTTTAAAGCTACTAGGCCTTGATTTAAAAAAAACAAGCACATTTTTACATGGTTGATCTTTAATATAATCTTTAAAATGTTATATTGTTTTATATAAACGTTCTGCTTGGTGTATGAGAAGTAAAGGCTGGTGTCTTACAGAAGACTTGCAGAAATAAATGCTGTTTTTGAGAAGTTTCACTTGGTTGGATTTCCTTTAGAGTTTGTGAAGTTTGATTGATGTTGTATCTGATCTCAAAACCAAACCAAAGCAAGACGTTTGTCAGTAACTCTCCACATAAAATCAGAAGCGTTTGTTGTCGTCTCCCAATTCCCATTGTTTTCCCAAAACAAACTTCGTATTGGTTTTCCACCATGTTCTCGTTGTGGCAGTGACACCACCACGGTGTAATTTCCACGTCCTCTAAAACTAATTTGGATGTAAATCTGCTATTTGCGGAGATGTCAGATGGCGAATTGTTCAGTGGGAACCTGTGGAGCCGGCCACGGCGGCTTGATTTTAGTTAAAACCAATTAGAAATGACCAGAAATAACAGCGCCTGGAGAAGAACAAGTCATTTTTCCCTTGAACTTCCCTGGAGAACGTAAGCCCTCTCCATGGAGTTCCTTAAGTGTTTTAGAATATTAGGAGGGGAGATGATGAAAATCAAGTTTTTTTAATCATTGCATTTTGCATTTGAAAGTTTATGAAGTATAATAAGACTAAGTGTGTCAGTGTAAAAACGGGTAGGAGAATGTCGAAATGACTTTGACGGAACAAAACTTGGATGACATCTGTCCTCTGTACTGACTGAATAACTCTACAAGGTGATAAAGCATAAAAATACATCATATGTGTAGATGGAGAAGATCATAATTTGCGTAGATCTTTCTCTGGTCCTCAGAAGCATTTGTGGTTTCGGTGTTTGGGTTGTGGGTGAGATGAGATCAGCGCTGGTTTTAAAGATCGGTTGAAGGTCCTTTTTAATCAGCATGAGTTGTATTCACTACATGTTATGTTAACAAAAAGGGCCGACCACGCTGCGTTTATTTCTGTTGCTGTTATATATTTTGTTTAATATCCAAAACAGAATCCTTTAAAATGCACATCTGATTGTTTTATTAGACCTGTATTGACTATTTCACTGTTCAATAGTACTAATGCATCAAGGTCATTTTTAGGAACAGCTAGGGAACTTGAGGGTCAAATCTACAGTTTGTTGGAACAGTGTAAGATTCACTGTGATCATTTGGTCTATCGGTTAGTGCGTGTTTTAAAGACACACAGAGTCATGGTGTACGTCAGATGTGATGGATGCAGGTTCGAACCACCATAAGCAAGAACCATTTAGATACGGCCTTCCTGTAGATATTGAGCTATAGAGGAGAATACACATGTATTTGTAAATTGACATGCAAATTATATGCTAGCATGACTCTTGTTTTCTATAGTTTAGAAGTCTAGATTGAGTCGTGAAAGGCTGTTGTCAGAGGAAGGAAGGATGTAATCGTGTCTTTTGTTGATGCTGTCCCTCCCAAACAGAAGTAGAGGAAAATCTTTCAGAATGATCCCGTAGGTGCTTGTGTATTTAGCCACTGTAAGTGTGTTGAAATTTCCATGTAATGTTTGGCTCTGCTAAAGCTAGTTTCTCAGTCAGTCGTATCAGTGAAAGAGTGCAACATTTTGCACTGTTTTTAGTCACTTTTTACAGCTTACTGCTAACAATGATGTTGCACTATTGTTGGTTTTTATCATTTTGGGGTTTAATTGAGTAAGTCAGGCCTGTGGCTTAGTGGTTATCCCATATACTTTGACTTATAGAGCTGTTGTGCTTGCTTTGAAGATGCAGGTTTAAACCCAGTTTATGCCACTTTTTTCATCGTGTTGTTGCTGTTCCTGTGGTTTTCTGCATACTGTCGATACAAATAAAAAAGTTGCCAAAGCTTTAAAATGAAAATAAAAAGAATTCAAATATAGCACCTGATTCGCTTAAATGATTATGCAAATCAGCTAACGGCCCAAATCCTGGTCTTGGGATGCCTCCAAAAAACAGAGGGTCCGTTATTCAATTAAATCCCAAAATTACATTAAATCAGCAAAATTGTTTATATCATTGGAGAATGCCTACCTAGAAGTGAGGCTAAATTCTGATTATACTGCAGAATTATATTGAATCGCAAAGTGTTTATTTTGCAGCACCTAATAAAAATGTTTATTTCACTGAGTTGTGTTGAGTCCAGGGCTTTATTCTCAAAAACCAAGGGTTTGTTGTTGGGGGCCCATCAGCTTTGAGGCAGCCCACCCATCTCCATCTCTGTCACCTGCCCCCCCAGCTGTTAGATTTCCAGGGGTCTGTACCAGCTTGTGTCCTTGTATGGCTGAGAGACCAACTGCCCCCACCAGTCTCTGCAGACTGAACAGTGAATGAGTACAAGTGTGAAACAGCAGTCAATGAATCAAGCGTTCTGACCGGCAGCAGCCGTGAGGGGGGGTGAACATCGAGCGGACCCCCACGGGACCGGCCCCGCATTAGGAACTTCCTCGTCTGTGTGCTTCTGCCACAGGTTAAATGGATCGTTCCCATTAGCGCGGTGAGGGGACGGCTCCATTACGTGAAGGAGACTCTAACTTTGAATGTCACAGAGTGCCGCGCGTCAAGCCCTCCGTCGCCGTGACGATAACCATCCATGATAATAATTCCCTGTCAGAGGCTAAGGAAGCTGGAATTATGATGCACGGCCTGCCTGCCGGCAGACCCAGACGCGGGCCTCGCTTTAGTGCAGCCGGTACTTCTCTGACTTTCTTTTGTGACGTTTAGAGCAGGTATAAATTGTCTGTGGTGAGTTAATATGACGCTAGGCGGCCTGTGAGTTTATGATTTTTGGTGGATGTTGTAAGAATGATAATCGCAATCTGTTTGTTTTGGAACTGTTTGGAAATCATTTTCCATAATGTTTTAGTTAGTGGAAAAGTACTGTTTTAATTGATGTTTTTTCTTTTTAAAATGTGATGCATGTATGCAGTACACCTCATGTTATGGCATCAAAAATACAAAAATTATGATTTGTTTTATTCTCATCTTATACAGTTTGATAATATAATGGTTATTTGTCAGTAATTTAATCCCATTGCCATAAGTACACAAATATTTAAATAAAAAGCACAATACAGTTTTTTGGCCTATAAATATTAATATTTTATGGCCCTTGAATTGAGTTTAAATTACATTTGTAACCCTGCACACATCATCTGTGTTCTGACGTGTGACCCGTTTCACTATGCGTTACGGGCAGGTCTGAGATCAGTTTTGGATTTCTGTTCAAAATGAGCACAACAGGGAGACGCTGCGCTCAGATCAGTTTGGGTACAGATGGTGTTGGCTGGCAGGAATGCAGGCGGTTTGGCCCTCGGTGGCAGATGTGCTAAAGGTTAACAGAGAATGGAAACAGTGAAAGACGGTGGACATGTTTGGAATATTTTCAAACGTTCAGTGTTCCTGTAAACATGTGAGTGTGAACATGACTGTTATGTACGGTACGGCTTGAGTATTTATAACAGTAACGAAAAATGTATGTATTAAAACAATGCAAGTCTAGATTAAAGTGGTTCAGTGACACACCTTTATGTGCCGCAGAAGATGACCTTTTGTTTGGCTGATGCAAAGAATGGAAATTATCACGCATAAGTCTTTAGCCTTGAATTGACTTTCATGTCCACGACGAACAACAAGCGTTTTTTGTGTCACAACCCGTGTCACATCAGAAATGTGATGTCATTTGCGTCTTGTGCATTTATTTTAAGGATGGTATAGCTTGTGTTGGCAGTGCTGTCTGCTGGGAATTTGAAAACAACAGTTTTTTCATTGACTCAAAAGTGGGTTGTCTGGTTGAATTTAAGGAGGTTTGTATAATTAGGCTGATTTAGGGTCATCAGACACATTTCTGATTGGGTGTTGTAATATTTAAATGGCTAGATGGAGTGCAGAAAAGTGGAACAGAATGCAAGAATCTGGAGACTTTTTTAAAGGTGTTTGGACACTCCGTCCATCCATCTGTCCATCTGTCTGTCTATCAACTTAAGAGACTTAACATATAACAAATGTTTTACATTCAGAAAGAACCAAACAGAGTGTTTATTTTAGTACTCTTTGTAACCGCAGCCCCTGCGTTGTCCTCTGAAGAAGACCGGACACGCTTTTTCCATCTGTCAAGGATGGATTCACCTCCAAACTGACCCATCACCCCATCTTCCAGTGGAGTAGACATAACCTGGCAGGCTTCACTAGTGTCAGGGCCTAGACCCAGACCCCCTCCAGCTCCAAACTCTGTTCACCCATTGGTTCCCTGGCCCCTTCCCCTTGTACCCACCAATCAGAGCCTCTCAATGACACCTAGAGGAGGAAGTGGGCTTTCTCTCACCCCTCCCCTCCCTCTCCTAGCAACAGGCCATTTTTCTGACCGAGTCCAGCGGTCTCGTTCTGACAGTAATGATTTCCGAGCAAGTACACTTATTATTGTTAAGATTGGTTTTCATATCTCTAAGTGACATTGACAGACTAGCCGTTGTTGTTTGCGATGGATACAAGACAGATAGCTGATACTGCTTAAAAATAAAAATAGGATCGCATAGAGGGCGCAAAGCACATATTAATAACGGTGACGGAAGTCAGATCGTATGCTGACAGTATCTACGCCTCGTTCTTAGCGACGTTCGTGAGGTATCTGATAACCGCAAAGGGTTTCATCTCATATGTACGAGTGGCTATTTGTCACATGATGATAGAATATATATGTACATGTGATATTTTTTCCCCTCAGTTTCGTTTGGTTTTTGTGGTCACCCTTCAGGTACGCTTTCACCAGCACATTTGCAAAGCTATCACTGGAGACTTATATCAGATTCTTGATGTCGTTCACCTACGACCTCCACATCCCAGTCAAAAGTCCCTCAAAAACAGATGCTGACTGTGGACTTACATTCGGGACACACGTTGTGAATATCCTGTTTGTTTTGAAATGTAGCATTACGATAGTAGAAAGGGTTGTGAAGGCTGTTGACCTAAACATAGCTTTCATCTTGGAAAAACTTAGTCTTGCTTTAGCTATCGTAACACCGTAATAGGTCAATAAAACCTTCTGTGGGTGACTTCGATTGACACTGTTGTTAAGACTGTTATGAAATTTCTATAAGTTTCCCCGCAGCTAATAAATAGACCGTGAGATCATGGCTAATATCAGTATCGCCCTCTTTCCAGACATTAAACCGAGACGGTTTTTGGAGTTACAGCCTTCACTTTCTCCATTTGTAAAACTTGAGGGTCCGCCAGGAAAGAATCTGGCCCAAATAACATGGATTGGATGAATGGCTTGTTCCCTGGGACCCTCTTAGTTATAATTCCACACCGATACACCAGAAATGTTCTCGTAATGTTGTAAAGCGCACCGGTTCCTAGAATGAGGCCAGAGAGTTTAGGCCAATGTCTCTGTAAGCCACATGTTGACGTCATATTCCAGCAATTGCGGTTTAACTGGTGCTAAATGCTTTGTGATTTGATTGCTGGTGTGAGTTACTGAATGATTATTGCTTGTTTGTTTCTTTAAATAATATCATTGTTGGACAATGTGCTCCCGGCTCAGGCAGCCGTTGAGAAGATTGTGCCACAAGTGTTCTTTATGATTCAATTGTTGGTCTGTCCTGTTGCCAAAATGCATTTAAAGTTGCCTATTCCAAATATTTAAATGTATATTTAATTTACAATGTGCAAATTGCACTCAACATCAAAATAGTGAATTGTAACGCAACACAAGAATGCTTCCTTTATGCCCGATGTCATGCTGTTTGTGATAGGAGCCATTTAGTTTGGTCACGTCACTCGATACAGTTGTTACCCCTGCACTTGTTTTAAGATCTTGTAATTTCCTGTTTCAGATGGACGTTGTTGCGGGCCTGTTTTATTTTCACTGGAATTATTGAATCATGTCTGCTTGGTGTCCCTGGAGTTTCAAATGCACGCTGTAGAAAAATTAGGCATCGCTTCCGCATGACGAGTGGGATCTATTAGCGTGCGCTAGCCCGTAGAGCATGAGAGTGTTCGGTCCACATGGGACCCTTGGTTTCACCATCAGTTGCACACACACGTACACACACTCATCCGTGGCATTAGTCACGCTTTATAAGGTCAGACATAAAGATGCACACAGCGCTTCCGGACTACGGCAACAGACGCAAACATATTTACACATCTGCTTAGCATTCTGGACGCGACTTCCTTTTAATTTCCATTATGTGGAGGTCAACTGTGACAGCGAGGCAACTAGCTGGTCGTGTGACGGCAACTTGCTGACCCGCCTGACCTTGCTTAGGCACAGCCTGTGGCAGCGCTAGGAAGCATTAGCGCAGTCAAAACTAGTTCTGGCCTTCGGTCAATGTCACAGCGTACAGGGTGTGTGTTTCAGCATGCTGTCAGCCTGCTCTGTGTTTTACATAGCTTTCAGCGGTACAGTTTATTTAATAGCCTGTCTGTGGTACAAATTCAGAATTACATGCTGGCTTCTTTACAAACATGTTAAATCTGTCGTCTTTCTGTCTTGCAGGTATTTCAGTGACAAAGAAGACACACACTTGTGAGTATAAACATCTCAGTCCATTATGTTTGTTAACATTCTGTGGTCCTGTGAGGTCACAGGGCTCATACCCAGCTGTCAGGGAATGTTTTCAGAACGTTGGCTAACGTTCTCTTATTATAAAGGATATGATTTGAAAAATGAAATTCTTGCAGTATCATTAGTATAATTTTTTCTTAGATTTTTTTAAATATTTTATATGTATCTTTACGTAACGTTTTTATTTCTGATTGATAACGTTAATCCAACATCTTAAACTGGATGTTTTGTACATGCCTAGAACATTCAAAATAACATTTCTAACATTGTTGTTACCTAATGGAAGCGTTATGAAAACATTCTCACCACCTAAAATTATTGGCTGTGATATTATGTATTAACTGTATTACAATGCTTTTGCAGGGTACAGCGATCAACGTAACTGGAGGGGCACTTGACCTAAAGATTTTGTGTTTGTAGTATTTTATTTGAAACATATATATATATGTTTTGTTAGGTTTTGGAAAAAGTATTGTTTTATTTACGCAATGAGTTTGTAGTGTGGTTAATACTAATGCTGTTAATGTGAACATCAAATGTAATAATTTTGACTGCAGATAACAGCGTTTTCCTGTGATAGTTTTACGCTCTCTGCTCTGCTTGCACTTAGAAAACAAGGATGTGGTTTGTGCTTGACCTTCGTGCATGAGGTTAAAAATGTTGCTTTGATAAGTCTCCAGGAGAGATTGGAATCAGCTCTGAGGGGAATCTTGTTGAATCTCAGTCAGGTAGTACGTGACCTTTCAAGACGTGGTGCATCCTACAGATCACGTTTATCGGGTGAATGCATCAGTTTCATCTGTTGTTGAGGTTGCAGCTTGCTTCGTTTTCACGTTGTGAACGCTGAACGTCTGAAAAGGCGTCCTTGAAACGTCGTATAGGTCTATAAATCCTTATTTGACACCTAGAAATGATCGTATTGCCATAATATACTGTAGTTGTATTGATACCCAGTTATCTCCTTATGCATAAAGAACTAAGGTTTGGAGTTAGCGATGACAGAATTTTGGTTTTTAAGTGTACCGTTCCTTTAAGTTTTGGTCCGCTGTACATTTTGCCAATCAGAGATCATCTTATTTTACACAAGAATACTGACGTTCTTTCATGTGTCGGCGCTCGCTTGACTTTTTTGAAAGGCTTGAGTTACGCGGTTGTAGCCGTCTCCTCTATTCAGCCGCCGTAAAGGTGGATCGCCGGCCTTTCATCCGTTCTTTCAGGGTTCTCCAGCTATCTTAATTAAGGTACTGATCACTTCTCCTTAACAGAAGGCGCTGAAATCAAAGAACGTTTCAAGTGAGAGGGTTCAAAGCCACGGACGCAGACCGGACTTCACTATTTAATCTCGCTGAAGGAAATGCTAATGATGCGTGTCAGAGCGAAAGAGATGGAGAAGCTGGAGTGAAAGAGCGGGAGATTGGGCAGTGTGCGGGTTTGGGTCAGGGCGGCGCTGTTTGATAGACCGAGGGTTCAAAAGGTGAGTAATGGGTAGAGGAAAGGGCCCACTGGTTAGCAGATAAACCGCTGTTTGTTGATTGTGCGTAATATGCTTGTGAATTTTGCTGGTTTTGACGTCAACGTGAAATCAGAATGAAGCAGATTTGAATTTTTAATGCACGCTCCTGATCTAACGCTGCATAAATCATCACAGCACATTTTATTATCTTTTATCTAAAAGCTCACTGAGTGAGAACAGCTTTCTCTTTCAACATCATTAAACTTTTTATTTGTAAGCCCCTCCTTTTTAGCATTAGAGGCCACACCCACAAAGCTGTACTGTGTGACTCTTCCCAGGTGAAGCCCTGCATTGCTTTTTATTGCTTTTACTTTTATGTATGTTGCATTATGGAGTTAGATTGGTTAG
>JBAJNP010015173.1:0-10218 GCA_036877545.1 Yasuhikotakia modesta
AAAATAATTTGTCATCACTATAAAGCAACAGAGATTGTTAGTAAAAACATCTGGTTAAAATAAAACAGTGAATCTGTGTGTGACACGTGTGTGAGATGTTTGTATTGCGTAACACTACCTAGACAGACACCAGAGAACGAAGCCCAGGCCACAGTACGGGTCTAAACAGACGGCGATTTGTCTGGTGGAATACAGCTCACACTGCAGTTTGAGTGATCGACACACGGCACTGACGGATGAGTGAGAGATCTGAAACAAACATTTCAGTGTTTTAGTGGTGAGTTTAAAATGACTACAACAGCTCAGATGCTGTAACAATAAACAGTGTCTGACGTAAGACAAACACAGGAAATGACCTTCACTCCAGTCAGCATGCCGGTGGTGGACACACTGAAGTCCAGGTATGCCAACATCTCTGCAGTGGGCGGCTTATAAATGTGAGGAGGCCGTTTCCTGGGAAGATCGTCTGCACACAGATTTGACCCAGTGATCTTCTGGTTAGAAGTTGGGCCACAACTGCCCCTCACTGGTAGTACTCAGAGCTTACTAGGTCAGTAACCCCTGGCTGATTTCTCATGGATGTGTGTACCTGTGTCTATGATGTTGGGCCATGTTTTAATGTTGACGCTGGCTGCGGCCTCTTTAGATCGTAAGGTCTTCATCAGCACCTGAGTGGTGAGGATGCAGGTGGCTTTGCTCACCTGTAACACAACATCAGTAACTCTGTAGCTCAGCGTGTGCAGGATCACGCGTATGTGTGAATGCTGGATCTTACATCTATGATCATCCGGACGGTGGGCAGAGTGCCGGAGAGGTTCTGTGAGTGAGGGGGTCTAACAGTGACTGGAATACAGCCGGCGTACAGACAGCCGTAGAAAGAGGCTATCAGATCTATACCTGCAGGAGAAGACAACCGCATGTCAGTTTTAACCTGTTTTTAGTGTTAAACTAAATGTGACTCTTATTATGAAGCACACGCTAGCTGTTAACTAGCTAAATGTCAGCATGATTTTGGCTCTAGAATGTGATTACCGGGTGGATAAAGCAGCACAACATTGTCTCCAGTGTTGATTCCTCTGTCCATCAAAGCTGCAGTGATCTTCTCAGCTCTCTTGTGCAGCTGCACAGCAGTGACTGAACTCACTGCTGTCCCCTACAGCCCACAGCAGGAAACGCATCACAGCAAGTCAGAGAGCCACCAGCAGAGAATTTAATCATCAGTTTATTAGAGGTTGTGTCACCTTTGCATTAAGCAGCATGTAGAGAACATGATCCGGGTCTGTCTGTGCTCTCCACTGCAGAACCTCAGACAGGAAGTGATGCTGAGAGAGAGAGAGAGAGAGACAAACACAAGGTAATGTTTATAAGCTCTCTGTGCTGAGACAGAATGAATGACTCCATCGTGACTGAAGTATTTGACCAGAGGCTGGAAGCTGGAGAAATACACAATGATTGTAGCTCACATTATAATTACAGCAATTAAACTTATCACAGATTTATTGTTAAGCATTGTGTTACAATTACAGTTTATCATCACGCTAATACAGTTATTATAGTAATTATATCTGCATGCCCACACAAAACAGGTCAGGACTGAACAAACTGTGTTACATTCATTTAGATCTTATGTAAATTTATTTGGTAGTTGCTTTTATCCAAAGTGACTTAGAGTTGCATTTAAGCTAAACATGATCAGTATGTGTGTTCTCATCAATCCCTTCCTGTAAATAAACATGTTGTTTTCCCACCTTTCTGGATTGTTCCTGGTCATCCAGCAGCCGGAGGTCCCTCCCGGACGCCTCAGCGATTCTCTTCCCTGCCACCAGGTTTCCCACCATGATGGAGGCAGGACCCACTCCCCCTGTTAGACACACAAGACCCGGTTTGAGACGAGAGGACTCTGATGAGTGTTTCAGACACGGAATCAACCCACCGGTACCTGTTTGCTTCTGTCTGGGTTTGGGCAGGTTGGTGACACACGTATGGGGACACATGAGGATGTTACAGGGGTGCAGAGATCCCTCCAGAAAGTGCTGCTTGGTCTCAGATATGTGAATCCCACCCAGAGGAGTTTTGGGTAATGTGTTAGCCGGCACGAGTGCTAAGCAATACAAGCCCACCTGATGAATGCCGTCTATCGCCTGTGAGAACGAGATTCTGAGGTTAACACAGGACAGCGCTGTGTGAACCGCACTGTTGCGGTGAGGATTGTGGGTAATGTTACCTGTAAGACTCTACTCATCCACTGAAAATTGTCTCCTTCAGATGCATCAGGCCTCTGCTCAGCCACAATCACGATCCGCTCATCATAAAACACAGTGATGGAAAACACGGCAATCCTGCATAAACACACACATTTCATTTTTTAGTGTTTGTAATTGAAGGTGGTATATCTCAGCTGGGATCTGTACAAAAAATTCACATGATCCCAAGCCTGTCATCTGTAATTCGATTGGCTGTGTGTGTGTTACTCGTACCTCCCTCGGTACACAGTTTTCACAGGCTCCACCGCCAGCGCAGTGGCCACCAGGTCGTCTGCATTGTGTCTGCGTCCACTGACTGCGAGCAGACCTTCCATCTTCCCCACCACAAACACCAGACCTCCCTGCAGACACAAAATGATTCAATGAAAGAGAGCAAAACTTTTCCTTGTGTGTGTGTGTGTGTGTGTGTGTGTGTGTGTGTATACACAGCAGCAGTCTTCAGTTTAGCTTCTGAACTGTTTTATATATAACCAGTGATGATTCCAACTTACCGGACCCACAAAACCCAACAGCCCGGTTCTGGTGAAGGAAACATCTCCTATAGGCGTGCCTCCTGAGTTTACAGGGATCACCTGCAGCCAATCAGCATTCACAGATGTCAGTAATACCAAAGTCACTTTAAAGAAGTGTCTGCTCTCAGCAACCATCTTTGAAACACCTCAGGGCATCTATTTCAGTCGTACGAGACCAAGCGCTGCCTCTGTAATCTTTGGTAATGCACAGATATGAGTGAACACTTAAAGCAAAGGAGTTTTGTTTCCGTACCTCAAATGTGTTTTTGGTCACCCCCGGCAGGCCGTAGAACATAGTGGCTCCGGTCCGTGAGTTCACCAGAATCTCTCCGATCTCATCTGTCTTACAGAGCATGGGCGACCCCTCGGGCTTCACAATACACATCAGGGCTGTCGTACAGAGAGAAAGACAACACTGGTCTCAGCAGATGAAGAAAACCTGGTTTTTATCTTAACTGCTCTGCTGTGAAATGTTGTTGTAGAGTCTCACCTCCAGGCATGACATGTCCCACATCTTGTACCGTAAGAGCGGAGTTCTTGTCATCATTGTTGACCCGGATCACCCCGTGACTGAGTCCTGCCAACGACAGAATGGCCCGGGCGGGCAGAGGAGTGCCTTCAACTCCAGGCCTGAACAGAGAGAGAGAGAGAGAGAGAGAGAGAAAGAGAGATTGAAGGTCATCTACAGCATTCGTGCCGGCAGTCAGTGTCTCATCAGAGCAGCACAGGTGGTACCTGCGGATGGCCACCGTCATGGCCTCAGGAGAAGCGGCACACGGGCAGATTATCTCCGGCTTCAGCCCATGAGACTGGAACACGTTCAGAAAGGCGTCACACGACGACACTGACCCTAAACACACACACCATCACATTATATCATCTATAATGTCATGAGTACCTTATATGATGTCGTTTACAAATACATTAAAATATACATGTTATATAGCATATGATCCCACAGGGCTAAAATCATTACTGTTGATTTATTTTCTGCTCAGCTCAGTGTTGGGCTGCAGTGTGTTTACGTACAAGGGTTTGATCCATCAGCTACGATCAACATGCGCAGAGACGCCAGACTGCAGTCCTTCTGATCTCTGTGTGCCATCATGGCCCAGTGCAGGTCCCTACATTTAACCAGAGCCACACGAGCTGAACACACACACACACACACACAAAGACACACACACACAAAGACACACACAGACACACACAGACACACACAGACACACACAGACACACACTTTATTGTTTATGTTATTAACGTTTGACGCTCTCAGTTCTCCAGCATGAGTTTCATCAGGCAGTTGTTGTGATAATGTCTTTACCTTTATGAAAGTGAACTCTCTGCACCCAGGACAGAGGACAGGCCTTCATCACAGAGTATGAAACACAAACAGTGTGGATTCTGTTCATGACGCTCTGAGGACAAAACAAACAAACAAACGTCAAATACTGACGCTGGAATCAAGTCTGAAGCTGATGAGAACAGAACCGGACCCACCGTGAGCACTGCATGCCACAGACCCGAGTCTTTCTTAAAATCCAGAACATTAACCAGAGTTTCACCTGACACAGAACACATGTGGCACATCAGAACCCATACATGAGCTCTTTAGTCATTTTACGCTATAGTAGTCATAACGTTTATGGAACATTAATGTAACGCTCACCTTCACAGTAATTGCAGGCCTGCGTCAGAGCCTGGCAGTGTGTTAGCATAGCGATTTTAGACACGGCTACTCCCATCACAGTTCCCTCCTTACAGGCCTTGTACTGAAGACACACAACATGTATAGATTATATAGAATTCTTTACATTACATTTGATTACATTTTCATATGTAAATTAAACTCTAAGTGACTCGAAGTGATATAAAGATATCACTGTGTAATCTAAAATTGATATAATCTGTATGATCTAATCTAATTTATATATTTATAATCTAATAATGTAATCTACAGATCTATAATTTATACATGTAATTGTACAGCGTGCCTCATTTAGTGTGTGTGTGAGTGTGTCTGTGTGCGTCTGTGCGTGTGTCTGTACGTGTGTGTGTACTCACCTCTATGTAAGCCGTGTCAGTGTTTGCTGTTGGGACGTGTGGTTGCCAGTCTCTAGATGGTTTGGTTAGATACTTTGAATCTGTGACGACCCACTTGAGTCTGGGCCATCCTGTAAGAACACACACAAACCCAGTTTCCATTAAACCGCCTCATTACAGCTGCACAAGAGCCTCATTTAAGGGGAACTCACCTTTAAACTGCACTATTTCTCCATTAGGGGTCTTTGGCAGCCCCTTAAGACACACTTCACTGGTGAGAGCCAGAGACACACCGCAGCTGCCCAAGAGGAAGCCAATCTGCTGATTTCCTGCGTCCTGTAATTGAATGCAGGACCGAATGCAATGATTGGATGAATGCTTATATACATTTAGACACTTAATGGCTGCTCTAAGATATGTACCTTCTGAGACAACGGCACCTCTATAGGGACCGGAATCACTTCAGCGAGGAGACATCCATAGAACGCCACCCAGAACATTCCCGGGTCACTGTTGGGATACACTAGCGCCACCTATTGGACAAATGTGTGTTAAACTGGTAAACGTATGTGGAGTGCAACTGTGTTGATGGTGTTTTAATAAGGCTCACCCTATCTCCAGGCTTCAGCACTGGGTCATTTTTGGTGCCCAGTTTGTTTAGCAGCGTGTACGCTAACTTCAAACTGCGACTCCACAGTTTACCTGCAGAGCAGAGAGTATAATTCATGGTATAGATGCTGTAATTAAAACTGGGCGGCATCAGCACATTAAGCTGCGTGACATCTGACCGTAGGTGAGGGTGTAGAGCGGTTTGCCCGTCATGTCTAAGGTGGTGAGGGCGGGGCTCTTGGCCTGTGTGGTGCCCCATCGTGCCAGTGCAGCCTGCAGCGCCGGGGGCCAGTTGCCCACCACACCCAGCGGCTCCCCCTTCACTGGAACAATCTGCCGGCCCTCCGGCCGCGGCGTGTTGGGGTCCAACTGTGGAACTGCCAAAGATAATGAATTAATTAATATAGCTAATTAATATATTTAAATTCATTTCCTGTGAAAATAATTTCTTCATCCATTTAATTAGCTTGAATGTAACTCCATATCCTTGCTTCATTTAGAATTCATATGAATATGCTAATTGTTCCCACCTCCACTCAGCTCTTTGAGATGATTGGTTACAGCATGTTTGTGATGTAAGATCTTGTGTGTAAAGTGAATGTTTAAGGAGAGTAAAGTGTTAGTTATAGTTCATACCTTCCACAATCTCATCTGTGTCGTCCAGGAAGAACTCGCTGAGCGGAGGCCGTTTGGGTCTCTTCAGCGTGTTGAGCAGCTGCTGAATTTTGGTGGAGACTCGACTGTGTGCTGGAACTCCTGTAAACAGAGATGAACTCATGACGTCCTCACATCACAGAAACCTGAGATGGTGACAGGATACCGCAGGACAAACAGTCTACATGAATCTACAGACAACAGTTAAACAATCGCTGAAACAAACCAAATCAAGTTGAGTGTCACTAAACACAAAAATAACTCCTAAACTAACCCAACTGCACCTTTAACTACAACCAGATGACCAGGAGAAAGCAAAGCACGTTTTAAACATTTTACAGCAGGAAATGTATGTGTAGAAGAAGATTCATAGAAACTTTGTTTCACCTCCGGCAGTATCCATCATGCTGGAGCGACTCTGGCCACGACTCATGCCCCTCACAGCGATGTTGGGGGCCAGGTCCACTCTGGAGCTCCTCTCGTGAGGAACCGACGACGTGACGTCAGGAGGAACGCCACTGCTTTCTGAGAACACAACAGCACAACAATTCAAGCGTGTACAGCTCAATGTTCAAGTTCAAGTTAAATTTATTTATAGAGCGCTTTTCACAATGGTACATTGTCACAAAGCAGCTGTCAATGCATGACATGCACATCTGAACAGCCATTTTAAATGCTGACTTACATTCACTAAAGTGTCTAAACATATTTATATAAAAATACATTTTCTGTGGAAGGTGCAGGACCATAAAATGTTTGTCCAATCACTGCATCACTGAAAGGAGGGCAGGATCTCATGCTTTCAAAGCTAGCTTACTATTACGAGCCTTTCTAAAACTGACTAGTGTACTTTTAAAATATGTTGCTTCTTTGTCTTGCCCTAACTGGGTCAAGTGAACTAATCCACCACAAAACCGCAGCTCTGTGTCAGAGGTTGCAGCTGAACATGCACGTGTGTGACTCATGCATGCAGTACCCATGCGGGTGAGCTCCAGCACGTCAGCCAGCGCGCTCATCTGCCCCTGGCTGTGGTTCAGAGGTTTGCCCTCCCCGTGGGAGAGGGTGGAGGAGGCCGAGGAGGAGGTGGAGGAGTTCTGAACGGAGCGGTTGATCCAGGTCTCCGGACTCTGGAGATTCTGAGACAGCATTGCTTTTATTGCGGCCTGTCGTCTGCGCAGTGAGCCCTCGTCCTCCGATGCAGACGAGGTATCTGCAGACGCACACATGTGCAGCTTATGAGTTATTTATGAGCAAAGATATGCAACAGACAATAAAACAAACACTTTAACTTTACTTTTCTGAGTATTAAAAATATATACATGCATTCACTTCAAAAACCTCCATTCTTTGTTTCAGGATGTGAATTATCATCAGAGTTGTAAATCAGTAAAATAAGTAACGCAGGATTTACCAGGGGGAGTGCAGTTCTCTACAGAAGACTGGACGAAGGTTGACCGGCGTTTAGTGGGCAAAGGCAGAGCCATCTTCTGCTCTTTATGCCTGGCTAGAGCGGCCTGTACGGCCTCTGTGTGGATATCTGACCGCCAACGGCAGGAACCACGATGAGATGAGAAAGACAAAAGATAAAGTGAGTGAAAACAATAACACAATAGTACGTGAGACACTGAGAGTCAAACCACTTTCATTTATTTGTTCCTGGTCAGAAATACACAAGGAAAGGATTTATTTAAACTCCCTTACCGGACCTGTAGCGGTCATCGCGTGTTCCGCCGCTGCGATGAGCCCGGTGCTGCCGCGGGGCAGGGGTGGGGGCGGGGTTTGGGGTGGAGACGGGGTTTGAGGAATGACCTGGGGTCAATTTGATTCCCACATCTATGGAGATCAGAGCTCATTAAACCACACCCACTAACAAACACTTTCACAAACACACACGTGAACAATATCATGTGTGCTTATGATTGTAGATGGTTTAATATGAATCGATAAACATGCAATAAAAAAAAAAATCAGAAAAAAGAAAAAAGCAGAAGATGGGGGTGAACTTTAACTTCAAAGCACCTCTGAGGGCCACAGGGGTCTGTAGATATATGAGAGGATATTTGTGCATCGTGAGAGTGACAGGAAGCTGTTGTTTGTGTCACAGATCATGTAATTATGGAAAGAGGAAGATCAGTTGACATTTCCTGACGCATCAAAACCATCAACCAACAGTGAACTCATCTCTTTCAGTTCCTCTGCTGTGAGGCCAGTCAGAGGCTGACGCTCACGGTTTGACTATCTAAAACAGCAGAATGTTTTCTGTGATGGTAGAGTTGGTTTAGGGGACAGAATACACAGTATAAATGACATCACATCTACGAAAGGTCCCCATAAAACATCTGTGTGTGTGGCCAGTGTTAAACAGTGCAAAAGATTACATTAAACATTAAATATGTTACACAAAAGAAGAAAACAGAGGGAGAGAGAGAAACAGAAAGAGAGAGAAGTAAACAGGAAGTTAGTTACTTTGGGTAGGAGGTACGTAAGGGCCAAGAAGTTTCGCTCGCTTCTTTTCATAGCCTTTCTGAGTAATGTCACCTGTGAGAAACCACAACAAACACACAAATAACATGTAAAAAACACACACAATGATACTGCAGAGCTAGTGTCTTTAATTCCATAATGCTTAAATGCAGTGAATCTATTTACAGAAGTATTAAATATAAATACATTTTAATTTTAAATTCTGTAGACAAGCAGCGCTCAGATCTTCAGAGGCAGTGAATATCTAGTCTCTCATTGCCCTGTGTGACCATCACAGGGACTTACTATTGTCTTGTGTGTGTGCACAATAACGTGTGCACAATAACATGTGCACAATAACATGTGTGCACAATAACATGAGCACAAACAACAGCCTGTAAACTTTAACAGCATTTCTCAATGTCAGCTGGTGAGAAATGGTGCAACAAAAGCCTTTAAACATAAACAGAGAACAAAAAACAGAAGGATGTTCATGTGACAGATTTTTTTACCCTGTGCAGTTTTCCAAAAACACTGTTCTCCCCTCCGTAGCCCCTCCCACCCAAACTGATGTAACCCCACCCACTGCTCTCTCTCTCTCTCTCTCTCTCTCTCACACTCTCTCACACTCTCTCACACTCTCACACACTCTCACACACTCTCACACACTCTCACACACTCTCACACACACACACACACACAGATTCTGTGCTGCACAGCAACAGCCCTGAACAAAATGTCAGTGCCAGTCCAGCACTAAAGTCTCTTTGTGCCCCCTCACACCCCTTTAAAAATCTCTCTGTTTTTCTCCTCTTTTATTTCTTTCTTTCACTGATTTTCCTTCATTATCACAGCCACACACAGGTAATTCATGTACCTGTCTTGAGCCCCATGGATTCATGGGAAGGATGTGCATGCACATTTCTGATTGGTGGATGAAATAATGAAGCTCCATTATTACAGTCTCAAATTACACATTATTATTATTATTATTACTATTATTATACACTTACTGTTGAGAACACTGATCTGTCATGTTCTTGCTGAATAATACATTTTTTAACCAATTAAAGTTACAGATTACAGCACTAAGGATTTGTCCACTGAAACAATATATTATGACAGATCTTAAGGGAGACCCCATCATCACAGGGGCCAAGATGATGTAAACGATGGCTCTGCACCATCTCATACACTCGAGTGTTTGTAAGGGTCAGGCCTCAGGATATAACTGTTACCCCACCCAGTGTGGCCAGCCAAAAACAGTTCCAGTGTATTCGGGAGGAATGTGCTGATTGGACAATCACAGGGGCCGACCGGCCAACAGAGAGGCAGCGGTCGCCAGCTGGGAGAGCCGGACACACCTCCTCCTCCTCAGACCTCCTCAAAACACTCCACACAGCTTCCCAAACAGACACAAAGGCACCACAGGGGTTTCTGTCTCCTGTGTGTGTGTGTGTGTGTGTGTTACCAAAAATATCTGTTAAAGTCACTGAATTATCTGTGTCAGTGTGTCAATTCATCCTCAGTGTGTGTGTGTGTGTGTGTGTGTGTGTTGAGCAAGAGCTGGTAGCAGAGGAAATGATAAGCTGTCGGGTCTTCCTGCTCCACTGGGCTGGAGGGTGATTTGAAAAACCCTTGAGCACAAGGGAGGAAGTGCAAAAAGAACACA
>JBAJNP010015174.1:0-10217 GCA_036877545.1 Yasuhikotakia modesta
GAGACACACACATATACACAAGCTGGGGAAGCTTTGATTCAATGTGGTTATAAAATCTTTTTGTTGACCAGCATAACAATGTTGTCCAGCATGTCTCATGTCTCCTCTCACATTTCTCTCCAGAATTCTTCTTTCAAGCTTAATGTTAATGCATCGCCTGCCAGTCCGACAGTTACACACAGACTCTTTAATCTCCGTCTCTCTCTCATCTCCAATCCCCCCCGCGGATGGGGGTCTCTGTGGAGTCTGTCAGTCAGGTCTTCAGAGAGACGGGCTGCAGAGACACACAGCAGAAGATTTATGGCTGTGAGGCGAGACCAGGTGAGACAAAAGGGAGCATTTTTCAGTTGCCGCTCCGCTAGTCATCTGCGGGTCAGATCTCATTAGCTGTCTGATTTATGGATACTGAGGAGGGTCACCGAACTGAGGTTTTGTGATTTAATGGTGATAGTGGAAGTGTCATGGAATGCCCTGGAATTTTGGGGGGGAAATAAATTCTAACTATGTTTTTACTTAGAAATTTTTAACATTTTGGCAGAATTTGTGCACAATTAGACAACTGTAGGATGTCTGTGGCTCTACCCAGCTAACAGGAAATGTTCTCAACATTGAACGTTGGCTAACGTTCTCTCAAAGTTCTCTCAAAGCTCTCTTTGAGAGATAAATGTTTGTTTTTTCAGTCATAATTGTCCTTGAGTTGGTTTGATATCTTCTTTTGGCCAGATTGTTAACCAGCACTGCATATATATCCCAGAATGCACTCAGTGAATCTGAGCTTTAATTGCGAAGGTTCTTTTGAGTTCCACTTAAAAAAATATAAAAATAACCACAAACAGATGGTGAAGGAGATGAGAGTGAGTGAATAATAAAAGTATTTCATTATTCCTTTAAATGCTTATATGTGGTTAAGTTCTTGGAAATGTTGCTGATGAGAGCATAAGGTCTCGTGCTATTTAGCTCGTATGGAAATCTCTTACACAGTAGGTGCTTTTGATTATAAACTGGAAGTACGTCCACCTCATGCACTCCTTACAAATTAACTTGAAATATCCCCTTGAGGTGAAGACATTCATGAACATTCCAAGACGGAGAGCCAATCCCAGCCATAGATAACACAGTGAAGCTGTCACACACTCCCTGGACAAACTGTCTCCACATCTGGACTTTTCTCCGCTCACTCCTGAGCTTTGACTCGGGTCTCATGTGTCCATACGGAGCCCAGGATGTGGGTATGTGGTCATTGTGTTGGAATTCTCTGCGTTTGTCATGTTCCTACAACTTATTTCCTGGAATTAATGGCTCCTCTGCTGCCCAGCAGGTCCAACCCAGCCAACAGGAAACGTTCTCCTAACGTTGGTTAACGGTTGGTAAAGTTATCCAAAACATTCTTGGAGTAACGCTAGCAGAACGCTTTTTAATTATATTTAGCCCAAATGTATATATATATATATATATTTAATTGCTTTTACATTAATAAAAATGTTTAAATAATGTTCAAATAATTAAGCAAAACATTAATATAATGTCAAACAATGTTAACGTTAATGTTACTTAATGGAAACGTTGGAGAAATTTTCTTAAAATTGTTGAAAAATTATCCAGTAACAACCTCCTAAAAAGTCAATAAATCGACATCCATCGTCAGAGTCTGTAAAGATAAACATCTACCTGAGGTGAAAGCACAACACAACTGTTAGTTTGACATCATCCATACGTCTCTGTAACTGAGCTGAGTTGTGTGTGAGGTCCGTGTGTGGACATGACTTCAGCCTGGAGCCTGAAGTTCTGCTGTATGGTTCAGACCCGGTCAGACTGACTTTCCACAGAGGTGTTGAGAGCAGAAGACAAAGCAAACAGCAGCTGATTTCAGTGATCCGGTTTCAAACGGGTCTGATGACGATGAATCACCTTCAGTCACAGCACAGGAGTGAATTCAGATCACTGGATTCAAAAGAGTGTTTCTGGATGACAGGGAAAATGAAAAACAGTTCAGATCTGCGTTTCACGAGCTGAAGATCAGAAAGAAATGTTCCATATTTCAGAATTCTTGCTCCATATGTTGTGTGCAAGACTGGATGTAGTTCATGAGTTTGTCACGGCTGGAAAACGAAAGGAATGTGATGGATATGCATATAGACAAGTATAGAATATATGTACATATATGTGTGTGTGTATATATATGTATGTTTAAATACATTTCCATGAATCTATATGTTCTGTTGTATAGAAATTGTTCAATGTTCTGTTGTATGTTTGTCCAATCATTACATTCAGCCAGAATGACTTTTAGAAATGACTCTCCTTCAAAATTATGCTTGCAAAGCTAAGTTACTTTTACTAGCCTTCCCCAAATCACCCACCCTGCCTTTAAATGCTCTTTACTTCTGTCACGAGAGCTCGGGATAAATCATAAATCACACATTATGATGATTATTTTTATTATTAATCCATTTACATCAGCCGTCTCTCGCATCACACCTGGATGTAACAGCCCATTACCGTGTCAGTGTGAATGACGGTGCGTTCGGGACCTCCTGTTTTCTTATGCTACATGTTTGCATTATGACATCACACTCTGATGATGTCATGCTGCTCAAACAGAGAGGTTTTCAGTCCGCAGTTCGGGACGCTCATGAATTCAGTCTCTGTGGGCTGCTGGGGTCATTTATTGATATAAAGTCAAAATGGGGCAGAATTCTGTAGATGTTTAGTGTTCTGC
Source organism: Yasuhikotakia modesta (assembly GCA_036877545.1). Classification (NCBI taxonomy): domain Eukaryota; kingdom Metazoa; phylum Chordata; class Actinopteri; order Cypriniformes; family Botiidae; genus Yasuhikotakia; species Yasuhikotakia modesta. Next base: position 2,720 of record JBAJNP010015174.1, read on the forward strand.
ATATTTTTGTGTATGTATGTATTGCATGCAATGCATGAGCTGGTACAGACAGACAAACAGACATCTAAACAAAGAAATCAAATCTCTATATTCAGAGCAAGAATATTTAGTTCTCAAAGTACACAGTGCAAACTAAACTCACCAGAATGATGTTTGTTGTGTGAGTTTATTTGCTTAGAACAATAATCACACTAAACACTAAGATGACAATATCACAGATGCATCACAGATGTTAGTGAAACATTTTAAAAATGTTAATTAAAAAGTTTCATTAACCAATAACATTAATAACGTCTAGAAAGCTGGTGTGTTTTTGAATTGATGTTTTTAATTTTGAACGTTCCTTTAACATTTTTATCATTTTTGTTACTTAAAGGAAACGTTAGAGAAACGTTATTATGATCTAACGTTGTTAGCTGGGGTGTGACCCGGTATCATCCCACCAGCACCGCTCCACTCTCTCCCTCTTCTGCTGTAAATGACAGTCAGAAATCTCTCCTCTGTTGAGAAGCAAAGGGCCTGTGGCCCGTTTACTGGCAGCTGCTCATTAATTCGAGTGCGGAGAGCGTGAGGGGTGAGATGTATCGCCGGGCTCGTTTACCCGGGACGCCGGCAGAACCTCAGATCTTTTGAATCTGGCTCGGGTCGCAGCAGTGAAATGCTCTTTTGGCACTTAAAATGTGTCGCATGATTTCTTGCCTGCCTCATAAACACAGGGGCGCACCAGTGCCGCGATAAGCCCTTGTGATTTCTCTGAAGCGCATGAGTGCTCTCCTGGAAAGGTTCGGTGGCACGTAGAGTATAAACAGAGATCTCAAATTCACAATTTACATAGACGTATAAAGATAGAGACACAAAGATTTTCAGGGTGTGTTGTCAGAAAGGCAAAAGATCAGGATTCTGGTTTTCCAAACCTCTGAAAGTTGAGCAGGACAAAAGAGAACAACACAGTCGATCATAAATTATTTCAATCTGTGACTTGGCTCAGCTTTACAAACACGAGAGCTTAATATTTCTGCCTTGTTTTTTTCTTCTCTCAATCCCGTGTCTTTTGTGCTGTTCTAATGCCACTGAATTAGTGGCCACAGTAGCCGGAGCCAAATGGTCCCTAAATCCAGATTTTTCCTCTTATGGATCTACAGCAGCGGTTTTCAACTGATGGGTCACAACCCCAGTCAGTTCTGCTGGGGTAACAGACTGCAGGAGAAGAAACAACCCAGGTGGTTTAACAAGATTAGGTTGCAAGAACGTTTCTTTAACATTTCCATTAGGAAATAATTGTTTAAAACAGCTTTTTAGACAGTTTTAACATTTGTTCCACAAACATCTTTTTGAAATATATGATTAATAGCATTAAAATATTCTACAAGGTTCCTGAGAGAACATTTTTGATACGTCAATGTAGACCAGTTGCGTGACATGCCCTCATCCTTTAAAACCATGTTTAAATCTAAACAAAACTACACAAAACAACCCAGACATTAAATACAGGTTCATTTTTAAGGAAAATAAACACACTTTGTGTCTACCACAATGTGCTCTGAGCAGTTATTTTCTTAATAAATATAATTCATAATAATACATTTCCATGTTGAATTTTATAAACATTTTTGTTTACTTTGCTAACATAAACACATTTGTACTGTGTTGGTTGCCATTGATGCCCAATGTAAAATCCTCATCACAGCGCTGAAACAAACCGAGCCACTGTTTTAAGGACAGCAGATGAACGGCACAGAGGCCGCAGTATGGCGTGCAGAGACCCTGGGAAGTGTGCAGGTAGCAAAACACAATTGAAACGTGGCCAGTGTATCCTCTGCATGTTGCAGTACACGCTCATCTTTTTACTTCTGGTGGTGCTGTAATCATTACTAGCGTTCCCTTGACAGGTGATAACCTTGAAGTGACAACCTTGAAAGGATGAATGCGTCTGGGTGAGGCAGTGACGTAAATTAAATGGTGAGAGTAATAGTGTGGCAGAGATTGAGGGCCTAATGAAAGATTATGACACAAATGTTTTCTTCCTCTCTAACCAGCCAGCCAAAGGTTTGTGGGTGGTAAGAATGTTTCCATAATGTTTCCATCAAGTAAAAAAATGTTAAAAAAAGTTATTTTAATGTTTTAGGATATTTTTTTATTTGTATTAACAAAAGACTGTTATTCAAACTTAAAAATGTCTGTAATGTTTTTAAAAAGCACTCCCCTAACACTTTTTGAAATGTGATGTATAGCATTGGTTAAATGTTGTACTAACGTTACTGCAGAAACGTTTTTGATCACTCTGAGAGAACAGGAGCCTCTGGTTCAGTATAAAGACATTACTTCCTTTCCTTGTTCTTAGCTCCACCCCTTTAGGATGTGAGGTAATGATGCAAAAAACAGGGTCAAAAAAACAGTTCCTCAAAAGACACCTACGTGACCTCACTCCTCATTTCTTAGTTTCTGAAGGAGGACGAAGGAGCAAAGAAAAAGGAGGCATTATTTGAGTGTTTAAGAAGCATCTATTTAATTCCACTTTATCTTATTGGCACATATGCAGCAAATATACTGTATCTGTTTACTAACTATAACACTATTTAGAGTGTTATAATGTCATGCTTTTAATACTGCCTCACCTAAAGTTTAGTCTAATACAGGTCTGGTTTGCTTCCTGTTTGCTGATCCGTTTCCTGTGGGTGTGGCCAGGCTGAGGTCAGTGCCACAGATGAAATGCAGGGCAACACTTACAGTATGTGTCATAAGTTTTCATGACAGCATTATGACGCTTATTTTCTGCTCAGCTCTGCTCTGAATGCAGGCATTGAGCAATGTTTCTGGGCCAGAGCCATATGGATGTGCCTTTTTCTCTCCAGGGTGGGCGTACACAACACAGGTCTCACAGAACCAGGTGCACAGAGACTCATAGAAATCCTTTGATCCCTCAGTAGATGAGACAAATGTTGGCATATGGCAAGAACAAGGAGCTGTACAATTAATGCCAACATTAAATGTTATTTTCAAGCCATTTATTTTATTTCACTTTTAAAATAACATGCATTGTATTTTTTATCTTTTTGTTAACTTTGTTGAATATGTGCTCACGCTGTTACAAGGTCTTGAAAGTGTTTAATGAACTGATTTATTTTTTACTTTTGATAGCAGATATGGATGTTTGAAAGTCTGCAGGAGACAGAGATCATTAGAGACTTTTATAAAGTGAGCCAATTGTGAACCAACAGGGAACATTTTTAGAACATTGGCTAACATCAAAAGTGACTTTAAAAAAGTACTTGCAGGGTCTACAAATCTTATTAGATGAGTTAATTAAAGGTTTTTTTAACATTATATATTGTGTATCAAAATGCTATTCTTAAAATGTCAGTGGAATATTTTTAAAATGTTACAGAATCAGAAACATGTTTGAAAAATGTTCTTGTAACCAAGCAACAATGTTAATACAAATTTTGAATGCTCCTGTAACATTTTTGATGGAAACATTATGGAAACGTTCCTAAAACCTAATGTGGTTCGCTGAGGTATTTGCTGTTTGACAGTAGTGAGTGACAGATTGATTGACAGGCTGTCAGTGCTTGAGTTTCCCAGTGTCTTTTCACAGGCCTGCATGCATATGAATGAAAGAGGGCAGGATCGGCTCTAGCATTGAGGGAGGTGAAGGTTAGTGTTGGGGGTGGCACAACCCTAATGACCCCAATTCTACCACCCTGATAAAAAGCTGTATTTCTTCTGCTAAATGGGCTTTGTGTTTTTGCCCCCTCTTTCCTCATGGGAACTAACTTGCTGTAAAGAGTGTCGCGAGAGCCAGACATGGCTTTCGGCCATTCCCAATGAACAATGCCAGAGAATAGCTTTATTTGTCAAGGTTTCTCCAAGCCTTATATAAGAGGAGCTTTTGGAGGCACTGAATGGGCCTCTCTCACCCTCCACTGTCTCAGCTCCATTCGGGCTGAGAAACGGAGGCAGCTACTGGAGTTTAGAGATTATGGCAATTAGCAGAGAAGGCGTTTCTCGTTTAACTCTTGCCTGGGCGATCGTCCTGGGCTCGGACTCTCAGGGCCAAAGTTGATGACCCCGCTGGTCAAAAGGTMAAGGTCAAAGTTGATGACCCCGCTGCCAAAACACGAAGGCTTAACCAACATCGTCGCTTTAAGTGACCTTAGGTCAACCTTGACCCCCAGGGGCCCCTGCGGTGGTCCGTCACAAACAGGGACGCTGGAATGAGAGAAATGGATTTGTTTATCAGATACTGTGTTTTCCACAGTGGTGTAAATCTCTGAGTGGACGTGTTTGTTTTTGTAGTCAGAGGGACGGCAGCAACATGATGGACTTTACAGGCGCTACGCTCTTAAATTATGAGCTCCAGCGCTCGCAATTAATTCTGTGCTGCTGATGAGAGTCGTCCGATGCGTTTGCCTGAAATTATTTTTCATGTCATCCGTCCAGAATTGTTTCACCGCGGAGGGTCCTGCCATCTCTGTGAAGCAGAGCTCACATTAACACCATCCGGGGGTCTGCCTCTCACGCCAGACTCAACACACATTTACAGCTAACAGAACGCTGTAAAAGTTATCCAAATGTTATTGCAGTAACATTAGTAGAACGTTTTTAACATTACATATCAAAATTATATAGTGGAATGTTTAAATGCTACAAAATTCAAAAGCAATAACTTTAATGCAACATTATAAAATAAAAAATTATATAAATTATATTAACAAATTATATATAAAAAACTTCTAGAACTTTCAAAATTAAAAATGTTGTTTTTGTTACTTAATGGAAACGTTATGGTAATTCTTCAGCAATTGTTAACTGGGTTCATTTGTCCTTAAACACAGAAATGTTCAGTAATGAGCACAAGTCTTAACATTACATATTCACATGTAGTCATTTGGCAGACACTTTTATCAGTGAATTTAAGGAATACATTTTAATTCAGTGCTTGTGTTTCCTGGTATCAAACCCACAACCTTTGTACTGCTGACACAATGCTCTACCAGTTGAGCTACAGGAACAATTTATGTCGAATCATCTTGAATTAGCAGTAAATGAACATTTACTGTGGTGTGTGAAGACACTTGAAGCAAATATTTGATCTTCATGCGATTCATGAGTAAATGATTTCATTCTTTCAAACAGAATTACTGCAGGATTGCTTTGAGAGATGCTTCGCTTTTATGCAACAGAATGAACCTTCTGTGAACCGTCTGTGAAGACATGTCAACTTGGCCAGATGGAAAACGATGACATGTTTTGTGGAACAAGCCAAACATGCTGCGTGAAATAGTTTGATGTTGCGGTTTGGGTCTGAATCGGATCTCAGTGTTTGATGTGCTGTCTATCAGTGAAATGGTTCTGCCAGAACACAAAGAAACCAGCCTGTGATTCTCTGTTTTACAGTTTGTGTGTTCGTTGGTCCTGGTTCATGGAACACAAGCAGAATAAACATCTGCGGAAATAGTTTCTGAAAACATTATTTTCTGAAATATTGGTTTTGATTAAATGCAACAATTACGTAAGAAGGGATTTACGAACCATTTAGACAGAAATGGATCTACTTTCATGAATGAGGTTGTGTGTGCAGATGTGTGTATGCTGTGAGCACATGTAACTCAAATCTGGCAGCGTTTGATGCAGGTTTGTTTGTTTTGTATAGATAAGCAATTCTATAGAAAAAAAATCACACTTTGGTTTTTATTCATTTGGTAGACGCTTTAATCCACAGCAACTTGCACTGAATTCAAGGTATATATTGTGTTACCTGGTGCATATTTCTCTTAGTTAGTTAAACCATCTGTGTTAAACCAGCCCGGATGAATGATTGGGTCAGTACCTCAGTGCAGTTCATAACTGAAACATTCCTCTTTCTCTTAGCATGCTTTTAAATCACTCAACAAACCAGCAGTTCAACACCGTCATGCATCAATACTAAATGTAAATGCAACGTTGCACGTAACAATTTATTTCACAACTATTATTTTTCATTTTATTTTTTGACATTATTTTTGCTTCCAGCAGATGGATGGAGGCAGAGCAACAGAGAATGAGCCACAGGTACGATGAGAAAGGGTGGTAACAGATTTATGATTCAGTGTAAATACACTGGAAGGTCTGTTAATATCTGTAGCAGTTTTTAATCAACGTACACCAAGCACAGTAGCAGCATTTGAACAGCACAAAGGCGCCATTCTCTCCCCCTGCTGATGGATTGGAGATTACTGGTGTGAGATAAAGACTCAGAGAGCGACCGTCAGGGGCCCCCCTGGCTGGGGCCCTACATTCCCCGTGATATTAACCTTTCAGGGAAATCAGTATGACACAGAAGCTGACCGAGGGTCTAAATGATCTTTTGATTGCCGGTGTGGTGGGCTGTTTATACCGTCATCCGTCTGACACAAAGCTGAGCCCTGTTCCTCCTGTTCCCCCGTCTCCAGTCATCAGGTCTTTTTTAATTACGGTAAGTGACCTTTGCAGAGATGATGACAGAGAGATGAGATTGAGGGCCGGTACTGTCTGTCTGACGGGCTTCTATGAGACGACTCTTTCTGTTCGTCTCTCTTATCTTCTGTTTATGCCTCTCCGGTCTCTCCTCTCCTGCTCTTCAGTCTAATTGATCACGTCTCTATTACTTACAAATCTGTACAGAGTTTGTGGAGTCTGACTGAGTGCCGCTCATCTTCCAAACCCTCATTTTAACCCTCGCAAAACTGGATTTATGCTGAAAATGAAAATTCTTTTAGTATTTTGACAAGTTCCAGTTGAAACAAGAAAAAGGCTTTCAGTGTAAAATAGTCCAAACCACAAGCAAAGTCTATTGTAAATAAACGGATTTATATTGGATAGTCAATGGACATTTTTAAATGTTATGCTTGTGTTTAAACCACAAATCGCTGCAACAACATTCCCACAGTCTCTAACACAGGAAATTTCACAAGCTTAGAATAAAACATTTATACTGACTAAAGTAATTTGATTTCTCTTAATTTACTGCTCATTGTAGGTGCAATCTCTTTAAAATCAAGTCTTTATGGCCTGGAAATTCAGTATTCCAACAGAACATTTTAACAGAAGTGCATTATGGGTAATTTTTAATCGAAAAGCTTGGATGTGTCTGAGAGACGAGAGAAGTTGAGGAGAGCAGATGGCATGTTGAGGTGTTGAGTGTGAGGTGTGTTTAACCGCAGGAGAGCGTGTCAAGAACAGAGCAGAAGCCCATGTAGAGACAACAGCCCAGAACAAAGAGCTGTTATCCACAAATGCACAATGGCTGCATCCACTGGGAAAACTTAACTAAGTTCCATAGCTGGTGGTTTTTCCATGTTCACATTGATTTGTTCAGTTTGGGTTTGGCTCTGGTTTAAAGATGGTGGCACTGAAACGTTTGTTGATTAGTCTTAAAGAGCAAATGTTGGCCTAAATTCTCCTTTGGTGTCTCTACAGATAATGAAATTCACGTCTGAGTTAACATGACAATAAATAATGACCATATTTTTGGTTTTGG
>JBAJNP010015175.1:0-10216 GCA_036877545.1 Yasuhikotakia modesta
ACAGTGTGATAGGTTAGTTAACAGTGTAATAGGTTAGTTAACATGAACAGGACAGATTCCAGAGACAAAACGTATGTGTTTTTGTGGACTTACAGCCAGTTTCAGGTACACATGTTTAGATTCGAGTGTTCTGTGTTTTTTCTCATTTCATCATTATTTTCTCATAACACTGTATAATATATGCAATGCCATGCATCGGTCGCATTTAACACATTGCTGCAGCAGGAGCAGAGAGAATGGGAGGCAGTTAACAGGCTGTTGCAGAATCATGGATTCAAGCCGGTGAATTTTGCGGATCCGACGGAAAATAAAAACCTGGCAGGTGATGTTTGTTAAACACTAAATACTGTGGTTCATTTATGCATTATTATTGTAGATATGCAGTTATTTGTTATGCAGTCGGTGCTCGTGTGCAGCTGTTAATACGATGATTTTGATGGTTTGTAGAGCTGGTTCTGTTGGACCGGAGATCCGCCGCTGATATCCGGCAGGTACTGAAGACTATGATGTCAGATTCAGAGAGACGACAAGGTCTTATTCAGGAACTGATCCAGTCCAACAGCCAGTTAAAGTGAGTCCAGTTCCATCAGTTCTGATTTCACACACACTCATGTAGATGATTTTTTATTTTGTTTTTTTTTATCAAAGACATTTGAGTTTTGTGTGAGTGTATCTGTCCAGAACACACTCAATAATGTAAAGCTGTGTGTGTGTGTGATGCCCACCAGCTGCTGTAATGTGAAACTGTGGGATGAGACATGAATGTTATATTGATGAGATCAGATACAGATTCTGCTCTGTGAGGTGTGACGCGTGTTATCTGAACTCTCAACACTCATTCCTCAACACGTGAGCATTCGCTCCTGGTTTCTGGAAGCTGGTCACTGAAATCCTAGAAAAATTTGAAAATTTATTATTATTGAATTATTATTAAACATTAACAAACAAATGCAGGCCATTAACATGTGTTATAGTTTCGCTAAAAGTTGAAAGTGCAGACACAACATGCGAACAGGAAGTGCAGTGTGTGTTGTGTTAACAGAGAGGAGGCGCAGCAGCACCAGTCTCGGGCTGCCCGGCAGTCTCAGAGGGTGTCAGAGCTGGAGGGCGTGTTGGACGGGGTGAAGGTGAAAGTTCAGGAGCTGGAGGACTCATACATTAATAAAGCAGCTCAACAGCACAGACAGCTGACTGACCTTCAGCAGCAGAAAACAGATGCTGAGGTAAAAACAGATGCTAAAATAACAGCTGCTTCTCTGCAGCTCTGTTTACTGTATTTCACCTTAGTTTATAGGGAAATATTGTGTAAATAACATATATTTGTATTGGGCCGACACTAACATGAGTTGTTGGTGTGTGTTTGGGGGACACAGAGACGTTGTCTCTCTCTGGAGCAGAAACTCTCTCAGGAGGAAGATCACGTATCTCAGCTTCAGAAGAAACTTCAGTACAGCGTAAGGGAAGAGGAGAGGCGGCGGGTCCGACAGAATCAGGCCTTCCAGCAAATCCACCACAGACCGGCCCGACCCAACTCCTCCTCAGACCAGCAGTGAGTGACAGGGGATCATGGGATATGTGTCCATCACAGCATCAGTCGCTTGTTACTTAAACAAACTTTTATTGTGTTTCTTAGGATCTTGGATGCCATTGATGTTTATGAAACTCAAATACAACAGCTACGTAACGAACTCAAGTCAGTCTACAAAAAACACAAATATCACAAGAGCAAAGACTCTTTTATATTGATGCTCTGTTTAAATATGAAATGAAGAAATAGATGTTTCATGTGTGGCGTCATCTCACCCCACAGAATGTCTGAAGGCACCTCAAGACCTTCTGTAAAATCTCAGAGGAACAGCTTCAAAGTGGAGAAAGACCAGGACTCACTACCCAACCTCAGAGCTCTTCTGAAGGTTCAGTTCTGTCTTCTCACAAAGTCTCTTTGATGTCTCACCTCATGTGTCAGTTCTTCATTTCATCTTCTGGTCTCTGTTTGTATCTGCGGATCTTCTCCCTGCAGTCTTACCAGGAGCAGCTGAAGGAGACCAAAGCTCAGCGTGAGGAACTCAGGACTGAAATCCAGAAGCTGAAAGAAAATCTGGATTCCAGGTGAATAATCAAAAGAGTTTCAGATTCGTGTGAGACGTCTACTGGAGTTTTGGGCCTCACAATTAATCTAAAAAATCATTTTTTGAGAAGGTTCCTGCATAATCTAGAGCTGTTTGTTTATGTTCCTCAGGAGAAATAAAGTCACATGATGTAGATTCACATGATTGTAAACAATGACAAAAGTTTGTTGAACCAAAAATTGGTGCTTTATATATTTAGGCCAACTGTTAAAGAACTAAAGACCTGCAAACAGCAGCTGAAACGAATGGATCGACTCATCCAGCAGAGCAACATCAAGTAAGGCAAACATTTGTTCAACGTTTAGAATTAACCTGAAAAACAACGTAACTTAAATCGTCTTGTGGTTTGTGTCGTTTCAGAAAACAGGATTCAGTTGAGACACAAAACACAGATAACACCAGCGTTGAGAACATGGACGTCTTCACATGCAGAAATTATCTCATGGTGTGTACAGATGCAATGGATTATGGGTAATGTGTTGGTCTTATGCTAAGGTTTCTATCAACATCTCTCATCTTGGTTTGATTTTAGGAGGTTTGTAAGGAACTGGAAGTTCATGATGTCAGTCGTCTGGTTTGTGAGGTGAAAGATAAAAGTAAACAAGTCAAATCTGCAGCCAGACTGGAGCAGGTGAGTTTCACCTGTATTTCTGAATGACTGTTTCAGCTGTTGTATATTTCTGCTATGAAGACTCAGAAAATGTCCGTCTGATGTTTTATGCTTATGCACCGACCAGATCCTTCATGACATCACAGGAGTCCTGACCAATCCCAGGGCTCCTCTGCGGTTGCCCAGACAACAGGAGGAGTTTGAACTGATTGTTCCCACCCTAGAGGTTTGGAGTCGACAACTAAATGGTTTAGCTGTAAGTAAAATTTCTACACCCCAAACCAAACACATTCCCTTCATTTACCTGCATGGATTTTTCCAGTGGTTTCCCATCCATACAGTGTAAGTCAAGTACTGTTGTTTGGTTATTTCAAAACATCTTCCGAATGTTTGTGCCCACACACTCTCAGGATCTCCACCGTGGACTCAGCAGGCTGGAGAAGAGGCTGTTGCCATGGCAACCTGAGGGCGGCATCACCGCGCCTTCGGATTCCATCCGGGTGGAAGATCTGATGCTTATCGTCGACACGCTGCTCGACGAAACGACTCCAGATGACAAGGTTTGTCTGCACGAAATTGTTTTGTTCCTACAGTTGAAGAAAAACCTTAACTAGTCATGTTCTGCAGGTTCTCAGAAGTCCCACCAGACACACGCTGGAATCCATGATCGCCCACTTTCAGAAGCTCTTTGACGCCCCGTCACTGACAGGAGTTTATCCTCGCATGAACGAGGTCTACAGCAGGCTGGGTGAGATGAACAACACCATGAGGAACCTCAGAGAGCTTTTGGACTTGGGTACGAACAATTCACAAAAATGAGAAACCTCATTAATGTCTCGGCTGGGTCTCCATGACAGAAATATGATTAAATAAAGAGCAAAATTTACATATAAATCTGAACATTTATGGCAGATTATATTTTATAAATGAGTTTATTGTGTTAGATGACAGATCGACCCCCAGCGAGATCGTCAACACAGTTGCTGGAATCGTGTCTCAGTCCAGACTCACCACAGCTCACGAACTTCAGGACCTCCTGGAAACTTGTGACATCGACAGGTTCATAAAACCTTTTTTTAAACATATTTTTGTGTAAATCATTCATAAGAAAATGCAAATGTTAAAAACTTAAAATTGTACTTGAAAATAAAAGCAGCTAAAATCATTTTAAATTTGCAGTCTGTTGTCGGTATGACAGGTTTGCAGTATTTGAGTTTATTGGTGTTTTATTTTCACAGCATCATCATTAAATTAAGAGAACATGAAGAATTTTTTCCTGTGTTTCATTCATTTGTGCTGCAACTTCTGCAAACTCTGGGTGAGAAAAAACTTTTACATTTTACTGTCAGACGGGTTTATACAAATCTTACAGTCCAATCAACATGTTTTAATTCATTTATTGTTCATGTATTATTCTTTCATAGTTGTTTACAGTTACACATTACATCACATTACAATGATATTTTCAGGTAACATCAGGTGATATTTTCTCTTTCAGACGTTCAGACTCTGGATGAGGTTTTGCCGGCAGTGCGAGCGCTGAAGTCAGCCGACTGAAGACTTACTGTGCTTCAGATGTTACTGCAACTCTTCCTGTTTTATTTCACAAATAAAATTACATTCTTGCTGTGCAAAAAAAATCATTTTCAAAGATTTCTGTAACAACACAAAAACAAATCAAAGAGTAAAGGGATTAAAACCATATAAGTGTATATTTCATTGATTTTGTCAATATGTTCTGACACTCAGCTAACTAACTACTGACTATCCTCTATAAAAACTCTGGTTTTAAAATGATAACCTCTATAAAACTGTATTAAAATTGCCTTTCTAAATGGTTTTGTTTTCTCATGATAAATTCTGTTGTGGTTTATTAAATGTGATTTAGCTGCAGACAGTGACCGACAGGTGTCAGTAAAACCAAACATTTTATTTGACGTTTCTGCAGCAATACAATCAGATGCACAAAGTTTTCAGAGACAAGAACAGCAGGAAATAAACAGATGAGAGACACATGTAACATTTTTAAAACTCCACTAACAACTTAATGCTTGATATGTGTCACATATAACATTTATTAAAAATTATTGCATTTCTGAAAGAACGTTTTTAAAGTATTTTGAGAGAACCTTAAGGGAACGTTACTCTGAGACACTGAAACAGCAAAAGTGTTTATGAACTATTCAGCTTTAAACATTTACAGTCAGCAACATTTATGCAAAACACTGCAAATACGGTAGAGGATTATATGTCTAAACTCATAAATGATATAAAACATCACAGTGAGGGATAAATGATGCACAAATATTTAGGATAATAAGAAATGAAAGTTTATTAAACAACATTCTGCAGAATGGAGATGAAATGACATTTTTAAAACATTCTCATTAAAACAAATATGAGAATGCAATAAAACTCAGTAATAAAGTTAAACTCAGTAATAAAACTGTGCAAATAAACTCAGTCACAAAGTAATTTCTCTACGATAAGCACACAAAAATAAATACATTATTTAAACTGAAGGATGTACAGAGGTTTGTCATTTAGAGCTGAAATATGCGACACATTTATCATGGCTGTAAAGAATCTTAATTCTGTTCTGCTCAGATTTAACCCTGAGCTGAATGTTAATAAGTCTGATATTAAACTGCAGGACTGAACCTCACAGGACCCTGAAGCGGCTCTGATGAAAGTTTTTCAGCTGTAGGACAAATATAACAATGAGTTTATGACCAGAGCTCAGGAAATATCTGACGATCTGAAACATTTTTCACAAGGTCACAAGCTTTTTTATTTTGTAACCCCAACCCCTCAAAACACCTACCAGACCAGTAAGGGTTCATGTGTTACTGGTTAGCAGCTCCTGCTGAGTTTTCTGCAGGGATCTTGACCTCTATAAGAAACATGCATCACAATTCAATCACTTCCTGAAGGAAAACTCAAAACAGTTTTCATTTAAAACGGCATGTTTTCCTTCAAAAATCATTTCATTATGCAAGAAAATGTGTCTTAAATGGCATTTATTTTGACTTTTGTTGCTCTGAAATCTGCTGAGTGTCTTTCATCGCTTCATCTAAGCCTCTGTTCCACAGAAACAACCTGATTTCATGGGAAAACTTCAACAAGATGTTTTTGTATGAATTACAATGTTATTTGTAAAAAAAGCATAAGCTTGAGAAAAAGCAAGCATGACTGTCAACAACAAACCTCCAAATTTAACCATCAGAAAAAAAACAGATGGAAATGTAAAAAGGGGATCATTCATGCGAATTAGCCATGAAATCACTAAAATGTAAAACAGTTACAAGCAGATCTCAGGCACTGACAGAAATGTGTGACTCAGAACCAGCCGGGTCGTGCTGCGCTGTCAGACTCTTGTGCCAAGAATCAGCGCTTTTCTGCAGCCGTTTAATTTCTCCACCTCTCTCTCTCTCTCTTTCTCTTGGGAGAAATGTTGGAGGGTTTTTGGCGGCTCATTAACTCGCCTGATTTGATTTTGCAACTCTCAGAGGAACACAAGACTTGCTCGCTCTGAGAAACAAGCGCATCTGTCTCTGTGACCTCTCAAAAACCTCGCTGTCAGTATCTAACTGCAGAAAAGCTTCCAGGAACCATCAAGAATAAAAATCAACAGTTTCTGGCAAACGCAAAAAATAATTCCTTCACCACAGCAGGTCTTTGAACCAAAGCTGACTGACAACAAACCAAAACAAGTCCTTATAACAATCTCTGTCTGCAGAAACATGCTCTTCAGTCACGAGAACTTTCTGCAGAAACACAGAATTTCTCCTTCCACACTGAGGTTTAAACCCCTGACAGGAAATTGTGTCACTCCTGAGATGAAGGTGTTTGTGTTCGTTTATGGAGTTTCACACCATCTGCTCTAACCTTCAGCTGAAACGCTGCAAGTTCTTGGAGATGAAGGTTAGAAATCTTCTTCTGAAGATCAACAAACCATCTGATGAGACCTGAAGGACAAAATGAAATAATTCTCTCAACAATAAAACCTCAACGTATTTTCTCTAGAAAAAGTCATTTATTGTCCTAAACATTGCAATAATGCTACAATCTTATTGCTGGTTGCCAAGGTGTTGCTATGCTGTGGCTACAAAATGGTCAGAGAGGTTGTTAGGGTGTTGCTAGGGAAGAACGTAACGTTGAGGAACAAATATCTCACTGGCTTCCAGCCTCAAAAATGAAGGAAAAGAAAATGTAATACCCCTACAGATATACAGTATGAGAGAGAGAGTTGTGAAAGACGCTTGCGTGTGATTATACGTGACTGACCTCATTCTGAAAGTGGTTCCTGATTTTTCATAAATCCAGGGTTGCAAAATCCTAACAGCACTAAAATAATCAATAAAAATCTCCATAAAATATAATAAACAAATGTTGTAATATTTTCAGGTGTTCAGCATGTATAACATACATTATACAGTGTTATATGTACAGTATATTATATATACAGTATGTTATATATGCTGTAGGTTATATATACAGTATAAGACTCACTGAAGAATCGCTAAAGACTCGCTGAAGACACTCACACTTGTTTATTTTGATGTTGTCTGTCCCTCACAGTCCATCGATCAGCATCTGGAAATGTAGTTTGAAGCAGAAATAACATGAAAGCTGAATTTTAGATGAAGTTTCTCATAGATGCGAGTACAGAGAAACTCAACATCAACCGTATTGTGTGAAAACACTTCAAAGGAAACGACACAACTATACATTTATAATGAAACTTCACGATGCTATTGAAGAACCATTATTTGCTGTACGGTTCCATAAAGAACCTTCAACTTCCATAGAACCTTTCTGCTCCACAAAAGGTTCTTTGTAGAAGAAAATGTTCTTTAGACTGTAAAAGGTAAAAAGAAAGGGGTCTTTTAAGAGTCTTTCAATTAAAGGTTATTTGAGGAACCAAAATGGGTTCTTCTATGACATTGCAACTTTAAGAACATTTTTTTGACAGTGAGAACGACACAGAACTCACAGAACACCAGTGGATCTCCTCACTGACACAACTGGGTGATTTTAAAAGTGTGAAGCATTAAAATTCATAACATGGATCATATTATAATAAACCTGAGCGGTGCATCAACATTTCCTGTAGATTCTGCTTGTACACACACACATGCAGAGACAGACACACACACATGCAGAGGCAGACAGACACACACACACACACACACACATGCAGAGACAGACACACACACATGCAGAGGCAGACAGACAGACACACACACATGCAGAGACAGACACACACACACACATGCAGAGACAGACACACACACACATATGCAGAGACAGACACACACACACATGCAGAGACAGACACACACATATGCAGAGACAGACACACACACACATGCAGAGACAGACACACACATATGCAGAGACAGACACACACACACACATATGCAGAGACAGACACACACACACATGCAGAGATGGACAGAAAAACACACACATGCAGAGACAGACAGACACACACAGAGAGACTGCAGGTGTCCTGAGGTGATGATCACATCTGAGCACTGACCTTTACTGCTGAGATGAGAGGAAACACCAGATTCCCACTGACCTCATTCACATCACCTGACATCACCATCAAACACACACACACACACACACACACACAAACACACACAAAACAAACACACACACACACAAAACAAACACACACACGCACATGCTAGAGAAAGGTAGAGAAAATAATTTCATGCGTTTTCCCACCCACAAAATCACTTCTCTAAATTCTGCATAATATAAACATGTTACGTCACGTCTAGACACCTGAGATGAACAACATCTGATGCTGACTGATGCCTTAAACACACGCTAATGCCACACTGCTAATGAGGAATTACTGTCAGAGAGAGAGAGATTGGGAGAGAGAGATTGGGAGAGAGAGAGGGTGATGTGATTTGATATGGCTGAGCCACAAGATCATTTAATTGCAGGCAAGTTAATCTGACAAGTAAATGTGGTTTGTGTTACAGCTGAAATGTCTTGAGGGTTTGAGAGTGACTCGACACACACACACACACACACACACACATCATCTGATGTTACTAAACATGTTCATCACTGCGGCTGTTGTGACTCCTGTAATGTAGAACTGCAGTAAACACTAACGTTATTAATACGACTTAAGAACAACGCTTTTGATATGTGTGTGTGTAAGTGAGTGTGTGTGAGTGTGAGGAACAGATTAAACAGCATAAATGAGAAGATAGTGAATCTGCTCATTATAAAACCCTGATTCAAACCTCAGGGGTGTTAAAGAAACACGCATGGATTTTTTTGTGCTGTTTCCTAAAAAAAAACTCAGTTGCTAGCAGTGAATTTTCCTCAGTAACACACAAACACACACAATCCTGTATTTCTATCCTTGGAGAGCAACAAAACGTGTTTAAACTCACACACCAGCATGCTGCAATCAAACGCGTGTTGTATGTGATTTACTGACGTTACAGGCCACTGCACACCCCAAACACACACATATAAAACACACACATCTTTCCTGCAGAATCTACAGGCCACACAACATGGTGGAAGTTAATTTAGCGGTTGCAAGAGATTTCGGTTTTATTTAATAAGATTTTGAGACAGGACTCACCTATAAAACTAGTAATTATCATTACAGGGCCGGAATCATTTGATACTGATGAAAACAAAGGTGTTTTTTCTCAGTTTCCTGCCACTGATGGCTGGTGTATTGGGGTTATTTCTGCCGGCTTTGAGGTGGTTTAATTCTCTCACAGGTTCAGGACACAGAGCTGGTCCGTATCGATCGTCCACCGGGTCAGAAATCCTCCGGCGGAACAATCGATGTCGTCCGTTTTAAGGGCGATGGGCTGATAAGAGTTTTCTTCTAAATCCCAAATGCATCAACAGGTGATGAGAACACAGAATGAATCTTAAGAGGGATTCGTCCGGCGCTGGAAAACAAAACAATTACACATGAGTAAATACAAACAATGTCATTTTCTGTGTTATAAACTTATTTACAGGATAATAAATACATTTCTTAACTAAAACAATGTGTGTACGCAAAATAAACAATAGTGTTACAAATATTTGTTGTGTGTGTTTACTTGAGACTGTGTTACTAATACGTAACCGTATAGCAGAATTAGACAAACAGATGGTTCATTTGCACAGGTGAGGTTTTTGTTTCTCTGTGTTTGTCTGTAGCTGTTACACAGAAACAAGTAAACACAACAAAAATCTCTCTGACAGAAGTACAAATGCAGAGAGGCAGATTTCCAAACAGAGTTTAAAGAAGAAGAATGAGATTATGGGATGTCTGCATGGAGCGATGCCTTCAGATGTGGTTTGTTTTCAAATAAGGATATTTTACAAAACAGGGTTAAAGGATTGATTCTGATAATGCCAAAATTACTTCATTTGATTTAAGTACAGTCATTGCTACAAACTGCTATGAAACAACTGACTCAAGTTGGTCACA
>JBAJNP010015176.1:0-10216 GCA_036877545.1 Yasuhikotakia modesta
TATAAGCTGCTGAGCTCAGGCGGGGGTTTTTTAATGGGAGGCGGGTTGAGCTGCTCTGAGATCCGCGGGCGAATCTTGCACAGATGGCGGAGGTTCCGGCTCTGGCCCGGTTGGAGTCCCTGGCCCGGTATGTGCACAAAGCAGCCAGTGAGGGGAGAGTCTTGACCCTGGCTGCCCTCCTGTTGAACCACTCCACCGTCCAGACCCGGTACCTGCTGGAGTACGTGACCCAGGTGGCCGGACAGAGATCCACGCCTCTCATCATCGCTGCTCGCAACGGACACGACAAGGTGGTCCGACTGCTGCTGGATCACTACAAGGTGGACACGGAGCAGACGGGCGCCGTCAGGTTTGATGTTATGAGCAGGACGCTGGTGTGGCTGTTTAAAAGTTTTTCCTGTTTTGCACATCTTAATTATTCCTATAAGAAGTGACGTAATTGTAATATATCAGTACATAAATAAATTACATCATAAACCACAGCGAGTAATAAGTTATAATGGAAACGCAGCGCAATGCCCAGCTTTACTGGAGTCACGTCTCCTGCAGTCCAGTCAAACCTCTGCCGGCACCCGCCGTCCAGGGTCTTCAGGAGCCGTTTCTGCTCTCTCTCTTCCAGGTACATCATTGATGGAGCGACGGCGCTGTGGTGCGCGGCTGGCGCTGGTCATTCTGAGGTGCTCGCGTCAACCACACCACCCTCACCAGCTCCACGCCCCTCAGGGCTGCGTGCTTCGACGGCCGTCTGGACATCGTCCGCTACCTCGTGGAGCACAACGCAGACATCAGTGTTGCCAATAAGTACGACAACACCTGCTTGATGATCTGTTGACACCAAGCTGTTGATAGACTGCGGTGCTCAGGTTAACGCGGTGGACCGTGAAGGAAACAGCCCGTTACACGTCATAGTGCAATACAACCGTCCGATCAGTGACTTCCTCACCCTGCACGCCATCATCATCAGTCTCGTGGAAGCGGGACACATTGTGCTGTTACTCCAGTTACGAAGCCTTAATTCGGATGGTATTTGTGCGACTGTGTGAGAAGAATGTCTTGTGCTTCATCTGCGTGTTTAAACGTATGTTTACATGTGGCGAATGTCAAGATTTAAACCCTTTGTCTGGTTTTACTTGTGTCAATGTTTTCATCTTCGAAACAAATCAAGGAATATTAAAAAGACCAAATATGTCTGTGAGATTCTACTCCTTTTTTACCCATAATGGTAACACTTTACACCATTAGTTAATGCATTAGCTAACAGAAAGATTAATGAGCAGTATATTTGTAACATTTGTAATAGTAAATACAAACAGAATAACGGATTCTTGCATCTGCTCTGGTTCATTCTGAGTCTGATGATTTTATGTGTCCATTTCTGCTGTTAAAACGTTTGCAGATCAACAGATGCTTTTCATCACATACAGCCATTACCACAACAGACCATTTTGTTATACACAATATAATGATTAACAGATGACTCTTGAATGATTTTAAACATAGAAATAAATGAACAAATGATTTAGCATTTATTTAATTTTTAGAAAGACGATTATAAAACATTTTGGTGACGTTCGGGGCTTTTGTCAGTTTTGATAAAACACTTTTACTCTGTTTACAACTATGTTTTTACTTCGACTTGCAAGATGCAGTTTCATATATTTATATACATTTAAATAATGTCTGGCTCAATGAAACAAAATTCTGGTGTCACACAAAAAAGCACATGAACATAGTTGCTGTATAATCTTTAAATACAATAAAATGTTGCACCTGTTTCATACAACACAGTCAAAGTGACAGCAGAGTTGCCCCATGTCTTAAACCGAGTTACAGTGAGGCGCATGACTGCTATGATTGCTGTAGTTTTGGAGTGTTTAGTTGACGTCAAACAGCTAAAAGTGTTGTTTGTTATTTCAACTTAAGCACCAGATGCTAATTATATAAAAACAGAAACTGAAGACTTTGTTTCTTGTCCTGCAAACACATACAGTATATAAATATACAATTATACCTGAAAGCAAAAGAATATTTCACATACAGGTATCAGTCTTACATGCTGACAGTGGCCAATGCTAATCTTAAGATTAAATATTTTATTATTGCATTATACTGCTAAACTCTGTTTTTATAAAGCACGTTATATATTTACAAACTTCAAGTCCAGAATTCTTTACAATGTGCAAGTGCATTAGTCTGAATTTACACTGTAGCAAAATAAAAACAATGCTCACAATCTGAGGTTCCTTACATAACCCTCTTTAACCTGCACCTGCATCCTCTTTAGTTTCACATTTCTCAGACTGAAGTTTGAGGCCTAATTAAAAGCATTTTCACATCTATACTTAGCACAGCAGCGCGGCCAGAGGAAGCGATCTGATTGGTTCCAGAGTGCAGGAGGGCGTGGCAGTGCGCAGGAGCAGCTGATTTGTTGAGTGCTGCAGAGAGACACACCCATCTCTGGAGAGTCCCTGAGTGATTGGCTGAGCCATGCGCTTGTAACGCCATTACCACTCTTCTGTTCTCTTCTCGTTGCTCGTCTGTTCATCCCTCTTTCTCTTCTGCCTGTGAAAGAATCCAAGCTGTGGACAATAAAGCATTTTAGCCACAAGTGTCATATTAAATCTGACCTTAAAAACACGTTTGTTATTATGTGCACCTGTATGTCAATTTGGCTTTACTCCACGAAGAGCATTTTAGCTGAGAATTTATCAACATAATTGTACTGTCAAATATAAGTGGAAGTGTTGGCAGCTGTGCAACAGAAGGTCCAGACCTTCCAGAGCGCCAACACCAGCAGAGCTAGAAGCTGAAGTCCACCCAGACTGCTCACGATTATCACCCAGATGGGAATCCTGTGATCTTCCTGCTTCCTAAACTCCAGGATAATCTGCACAAGCATTCAGGTCAAACTCTTCAACAAAACGAATGAAGCCTGATCTGACAAATAACTGGGTAAGATGTAAAACTAATGCTGGTTTTACTCTTTATCTCATCCCCATTACTGTAAATAAACATTGTTATTGTTAACTGAAGTTACACAGTTTATTTATACATCATGCCTTTGTTATACAGGAAAGACAATTGTTATAAAATAATGTCAGATCATTGGGCTTATAAATGTTTTATTATGTAAAATACGATTTCAATTATTTCCTTCAAATGTGGCGCTGAAATTTGGACCTTGACATGACAAATAGCGTCTTGCATGTGAAATCTCTGTCAGGCTGTAGGGGGCATCATTTGTTCCCTCTGCCCACCAGAAAGATCTCAGCAGTGCGTTTACTTCACAGACAAACTGGTCAGCTGTGTCTGCGCTAACAGTTCATGAAAAACAATTAGCCATGATTCCCCAGAGTGTTTAGTTAGGAGAGCTTAGATACGTTGCTCCAGAAGATCATCTCTGATGTTTGTAAAGTTCTGCAGATACCTACATGTCTCACAGGACGTTCCTCATGAAGAAACATGGGACTGGAGGAGCTGAGCTCTATTGCCCCACTCATCACCAACTCCAACCTCTTAAACTTCAGCTAAAGAATCAACACAAACAAACCACATCAAACATCTACAGCAAGCAGGTGGCACCAGGTGTGAGGTGAACATTCATGAATGTTCTGCAGGAGATACTGACGGTCAGCAGCGTGTGGATGTTGATCCAGCCGGCTGCAGCGATGTTTGTCTCTCCTTGTGGTGGCAGGTTGATTCGGCACTGTGCAAATA
This sequence comes from Yasuhikotakia modesta, assembly GCA_036877545.1. Lineage (NCBI taxonomy): Eukaryota > Metazoa > Chordata > Actinopteri > Cypriniformes > Botiidae > Yasuhikotakia > Yasuhikotakia modesta. The sequence continues at coordinate 3,718 of JBAJNP010015176.1, forward strand.
ATGCGTCGCTGCTGGAGTTCTACAAACACATGCAGGAAACCATCAACACATCTTCTGCTAAAACAAAGTGCGGTTTCATATTTTATATTTTTCAAGACTTGAAAGAGCTTCAACACAAATTAATACATTTGCAATGTATTGCACGTCTTTCCTGTTTTTTCTTTTCTCCAATGTTTTTTTCTAAAACTTCTCTGTCTCTGTAAAGCTACTTTCCAATAATCTGACAGCAGCAGGTCAGATTCCCGTCGCTGGTACTGAGTGTTTTCTCAGCAGATGGTGTGTTTACCGTGTGCGTGTTGAGCGAGACGTCTTCTTGAGGGGCTGTACCAGCCGTGATGACACGTGGAACATTACAGTGAGATCCAGGCGTCTGTGACAATCGCACAAGAGCGTAAACAACTCTCTCTTCATATGAAACAGAGACTGACTGCGTGGGTCACAGAACTTGACCCACACAATAACATTACAATAACATTACAATAACATTATGAAGCATTATGTGAATTATGAAATAGTTTAGCATCGATTCAAATCATTTAAAAGGGTCAGGGTTAAAACTGTACCATTGTACAGATGTCTGATATTGATGTACAATTTCAGATGGTAATAAATGATTATTAGGGTCATGAACTATGGCATTTTCATGGTACTCATGGTTCACAGTAAAATGAAAGAATAAGATGATATTAAAAACAAAGTTCACCTGATTAATGTCCAGGTCTGAGATGTGCAGGAAAGACTCAACATTTTTAGTCACAGCAAAGACATTTAATGTGAAGAGAAGATCGGGGACAGGAAAAAGACCCAGATTCTGAAGCTACAGAAGAGCAAATCATAGAGGAATGTGTCAGATCTTCTCAACGAAACATTAATTCTGAGGAGAACTTGTTTCCAGCAGCAGTGCAGAAGTTTCTGCTCACCTGATAGGACACATTAAACTCTGGTCCGGTTCCTGTGGGGAAGCTCTGAGCAAACTCGGGTTTAATCTCAAAACGGGATGGGCTGGAATCTCTTCAGGGAGAAACAGATTACTTCTTTTATCTAATATTTAGCATTTATCCATGTATTAATATTCCACATCCAAACGCTGAACCACTTTTACCTAGTGAAGACAATATCTGCTTCATATTTTAAAGAATGATGGATCTCATTGATGTTGTCTTCTGGAGAAATCTCATCACCTTCACTGAAACAACAAACAGAGTTTTAAACCAGATTTATAACAGAATAATGCACAAATACTTCAAATCCAATAAATAAATGGACATAAAATGTTGAGAGTGTAAATAATTATATGATTATTGTGTGATTGGAGAAGGTGGGCAGCGATAAAAGAGAACATGAAACATGATATAAAACAGCATCATTTTCACTTTTACAGAATATCTCGGAACTGGGCTGAGGAATAATTCTTAAGTTCATGAGCTCACCTTGAGACCTTCAGTGTGATCTGGAGATAGTTCAGAAAAACAGTCCGGCTAAACTCAAACTCCACATGAAAACAAACCTGAATAAAAGCAAACAAACCATCAATCATTGCCAGCAGTCTGTAAACGTGTTTAAAACAAAACTCTTCTTAGTTCTACACGCTTGTTTTCTGTCTGTCATTGCCAGCAGTCTGTAAATGTGTTTAAAACAAAACTCTTCTTAGTTCTACACGCTTGTTTTCTGTCTGTCATTGCCAGCAGTCTGTAAATGTGTTTAAAAGAAGCTGGGGGAATGCAGCAGTCTGGAGCGCAACTACAGCAGAGAGAGAAACTAAATAAGGAGAAATGACAGAAGGGACCATAGAGGAATCAAACACAGGTGATGTGGAGAACGAGACGATCGGTATGTGGAGAATGAGCAGAGAGGTTTATATCTGTCTGGCATAAACAAATAAGTGCATATGAAGAGAATTATGGGAATAGATTTTTTTCAGATTGTTCCGCTTACTGCCTTCTGTCAAGATCTGATGACTAATATCTATAACAATCCCTAAGCTGTTTTCAGCTCCTCACTTTCAACATGTGACATTTTTTCCAAGTGATCTCAGAGATGGCATTTCACTGCAGTCTTACCAAAACATACCATAGCGTAATACTGCCGTTCTCTTGGCAAGGCTAAAGTGTATTTTAAAGAGGTTTGGACGCTGGACAATCAAAAACATTGTAATGGAGACATCTGGAGAATCTGACCTGAGCGTTTGACCTCAGGAAAGGAGAACTGATGTTGCAGGTCCAGTGAGCGTTTGGATCATCAAAGCTTGGACACTCAATCTCAACATCTGAAGGTGCCTGAAAGACAAAGACGTTCTCAGATTGACTCACACACAGATGCTGTTAGTATGATGCCATTCCTCTCTCTGTGTGAGGTCTCATGAAACAGGTGTCTAACACACACCTTCACCACCAGACTGGAGAACAGCAGATTCGAGGACTGTGTGATGTGAAGCAGCGTGCTGTATGCGTTCTCTCCTCTGTTCTCCAAATGTACCTCCAGCAGAACTTTCCTCCTGCTGGCTTCAACCACACGCTCGCTGCCCTCCAGAACCCTCTGACGGGCACACAGCGGCCAGCCGGACCTCTCCTGACGTCCACAGAACTGCCTGACACACACACACACACACACACACACACACACACACACACACTGTGTTTTCTGTGTGTGAGTGTTTGTATCTGTGTGTGTTTGTGTGAGTGTGTATCTGTGTGTGAGTGTGTGTTTGTGTGAGTGTGTATCTGTGTGTGAGTGTGTGTTTGTGTGAGTGTGTATCTGTGTGTGTTTGTGTGAGTGTGTATTTGTGTGTGTGAGTGTGTTTGGACAAACCTGAAGTCTAATAAGTCAGATGTGCTCTGCAGCACAAGGTTTGGGAGACACAGATCATCATCATCACAGCCATTCCAAAACGGAAGCTAGGGAGATAGACAGAAAGAGAAACACAGTCAGTCTGTCTGTGTGTGTGTCTGTGTGTGTGTGTGTGTCTCACCTCTGATGTTACACTGGTTGGCCATCTATCGTCCAGTACAGGGCCCTCCTCTGTGTTCTGCAGCCCAACGTTTACAGTGAAAATCAGGGGCTGTGTGTAATCTGTCACTTCCTGTACAGACAAACATAGTCCAGATACACTGAAACGCATTATATTAGCCTTATTCTCCTGTGCATGTACTGGATGTATGACATTCCTTCTCCTAGGACTTCATTTTAACTGTATTTCTACCATTTATTATTTAAAAGTTAACACACAGTCCTATAAATGAGACTGACTGTGATGTTGCCACACTCTTGTAAGAGACGCTTGAGCGTGTCTTGTCAGTGTTTGATCATGGACACACAGATGAATGTTTTCTGATAAAGATGTGATAATCTTACGTGCACATGGAAATAAACTCTCTGACAGTATTGTGTGTCCAGCTCTGCACTGAGGTCAACAGACTGCTGCCGTCCTGGACTGTCAATTACTGCTCTGGGGAAATACCTGCTGTCCTCAAACTCACAGCTGTACCGCAGCCCTGAACACACACAAACGCATACGCACAGACACACACATGCACACAGACACACACACGCACAGACACACACGCAGAGACACACGCACTGAGAAGCAAATAATAATATAAAAAACACAACAAATGTCACACAACATTCTCTTTCCAGTTTGTTCGACTGACCATTCAAACAAACATCCTGACAGAAACAACACAAAGTCAAACAGCTGCATTTATCACGCTGTTCTGGTGCGCTGGTGGACAGAATTACACACCTACGGTTTTAGGATCAGTCATCGGCGTCCGTGCCGTCACGTTGAAACAAACTGTGGCCAACATGCAGGACACCTCACGGCCGGATCGGACGCAGTCTTTATTAAATACATTAATCTTGGAGGGCTCAAAGTTCACCCTGATTCCCACACGTACCACACTGCGTGACCTGTTCAGCACCACAACACCACACACAACACATCTCTGACTGCTGACGGACCTCGTCACATTACAGCATCATCATAGATACTATCATAGATACTTTGTGAATTATTGCATCTTGTAAACTAACCACAGCAGAACTGCAGCCCCTAAAGAGCCCACAGACAGATCTATAAGTCCATCTGTGTTCAAGTCCATCATGCCATGTACACTGCGGCCGAAATAACAGAGACCGGTGGAGATATCACTGCCAGATATTCTCTGTGACAGAAAGAAACACGGCTTTGTAGTTAAAGGGTAAATACACAACACTCACGTGACTGATCTCACAATATAACATGACTAAAAACACATAATACCAAAACATTTAAAGACAAGAAACATTATTTTATTAAGCTAATTGTTGCAATTTCATCATCCACTGGCAGATCTAATTCCTGACATTAAACCCAATTCTCATCACCACCGTTACTGGGTTAGACATCAGTGCTGGGTTCACCAATCAGGACATTATTGTTAACTGTACTGGTTTGTGTCTGACCTGTTTGTGTTTGGGTTCGATGCTGTTTTGCCAGCCGTAGAACAGATAGATCGCCCCCTTGTGGTTGTCCTCCAGTGGTGCGCCCACCACTAGCTCACTAAAGCCGTCTCCATTGAGATCGGGCACAGAAGACATGGCAGCACCAAACCGAGAGTCATGAGCCTGTTCAGAAGGTCCAAGATCTCCATTTGCTATAAACCGGCCCTTGAGGAGCAAGAGGAATGATGTCACAATGCAGTGTCACAATGGCGGTATGCAGTAAATACCAGCTTGAGTTAAAATGGGTGATCTCTCACTTGTGAGTCAATTGTGTACATGTAGATGTGTCCGGTCTCCCAGCCTCTGCGGAAGAACATGGGAGCACCAACAAGAAGAAGATCCGTCAGCCCGTCACCATCCAGATCCACAGGGGCCAGTTCACTGCCGTAATACGACCCGATCTACACGCACACACTTTGTTTAATAATACTAGTGAGGTCACAGACTTCCACACATGCACACAAGCATTCACACACGCATGCACATGTGCTGCAGAGACACATGCCATCTGGAGCTGTTGACTGAGTCTAGACCTTCTCACAGCGTCTTCTATCTACACACGTGTTCTGCATTAATCTGCCTCGTCAATCATATGCCACAGTTTCAGCTAAAGAAGGTCAAATCTAGACGACAGGAAAATGCTGCTGTGTGCTAAAAGCACAATACAAGACAAACACAAAAGCCTGTCACTGCCCACACAAGTTGAAAGACTCACAGGTCACTTTTGTCCACAGTAATTCAGTACAAAACATGCCACTGAAACACCACCTGCAACCAAAAACACCTCAGCTGCCACAGCGCATAGCTGAGCAGAAGATGAAGGAAAATCTCTACCTGCTGTCCGTGGAGAGCTTGAAGCATCGTCAGGTTTCCGCTGTTGGTCAGGGTGAAGATCACGACTTTGCCCGTGTGGTTGAAGCGAGGGGCACCCGCGACGTACAGCTGGCCGTGTTGAGCAGAGACCACCGAAGACACCATGTACCCTGAAAACACACCTCACATCAATGCATCGCTGAACTTCTTTATTGTAAGGAACACACAGAACAGAGTTCAATAACAGGGCAGTTTTTAAAATGCTTTTGGAAATAAATTTGGGAAACAGGATATGATGCCATGTTGTACAGCTTCTGTTTGTACTAAGTGAATGAGAATTTCATTTCTAACTGAGGGTGGTGACGTACCTAGATAAGCTCCATGGTTCTTCAGTTCCTCTGGGAACTCTTTCAGATAGGAGGACTTGGGTGGGATGACTTTACCATGACGCGTCTCTTTGAGAACCGCTCCGTTCCAGTCATACGCCCCGACAGCACCGACCAGAACTCCATCCTGAGGAACATTTCATGTTCAAACATCTCTGCTAAACACACAATCTTTTGAGAATGATTCGATTGCAATTACACTGACAAATTCCTCACATCAAAAACATTTGCTAGTCTGTGGAGTTGTTTGTGCGTTTATCATCAACTAGGAAGATGTTAAAGAAGGTGCACACAGTATAAATGATACTTATATTGTTAATAAACAATACAGGCTAGCATGAGCTTCACGAGGAGAAGGATGAAGGTTTAGTTGCAGGGATTACAGCAGTAATATGGCCCAGCAGCAGAACTCTTCAGACTGATATGAGCTCAAACTCTCTCTGCCAAAAACTCGCTCATGCAGTGTCGACGTGGACTCTTGAAAGACGTCCACGGCACATCCAAACAATGAACTCTTCGCAGTCCTCTCAGTGCATTTCATTCCCTTTATGAGTCGCGCTTTGCTCAGACAAACTCATGAACGAACACTTAACACAAAATATCAAACAGCCAAATCACCATAGCTACCAATGAGCAACACGCCACATAACCTTAGCAACCACACAACAACCCAGCGTTTAAAGCTCTGTTCATTTCTTCTGCAGAAAGGGTCACAAATTCCTATTGTAAAGATAAACCCAACACATTTCAATTCCTGCATTTTGTGTGTGAGTTAAAGTGTGAGTATGTGTGTGTGAGTGAAAGTGAGAGTATGTGTG
>JBAJNP010015177.1:0-10214 GCA_036877545.1 Yasuhikotakia modesta
TTTCATGTTTGCCATCTTGGTAATAGTTTGCAGGTAGAGTCATTGTTTATTTAAGGGTTGCTGAATGCATGAGCTGTACACAGTGAGCGGAGCGTGTTTTGAGCCAAATGTTAATGGGTTCCATACCAGCTGATGTCACTGAAGTAAGTTTTGTTAGTGAGTGTATCTGTGGGTTTTAAAGAATGAATTGTGTTGTGTGTTTGTTCAGACGTGTGCTGAGGAGACCCTTGCCAAGGCTGAGACCGCTCTGCGTGAGAGGGAACAGCAGCTCGGGCACCTGAAGGCGGAGCATGATGCTCTGAGGGCGGAGCTAGCGGCAGTAAAGGAGGGTCTTAGCACCAGCACAGAAAGGGCAGAGAAGCTACAGGAAGAGGGACAGGTATGCATGTTATCCTCAACATCTCATGTTGATGACCTGTGAATAACCTGTTACCTTTTTTTTTTTATACCCGATTCTAAAAATATAGGACTTAATAACCTGAGTGGTATGTTGTTAATGTGAATAACGGAGTGAATGTTTTTATTTGTGGTGCTTGCAAGCCAAGTATTGTTCAGTGTTGCTAATACTTTGCAAGTTTTCAACTTCTGCATTCAACGTCTGTACCCTGATTTGTCCTTTGGATGATACCTTGACTTGTGATTAGACAAGATTTTTCACATCTTGTTCTCGTGTCATTAGACCAAAGATCGTGCTTTGGCTGATCTGGAGATTCACAACCAGCATCTGAAGGCTGAGCTGCGGAGTCTCCAGGATGACCTGGCTGTGCAGGAGGAGGAACTGGCCTACCAGCAGAGGGAGCTAGAGCAGCTCAGGCAGCGCTGCAGCCTGCAGGACCACCATCCCAAACGCGACCACCGCTTCCAGGACGCCTTTTCCCGGGATCCTTCCCTTTCCGCTTCCCTCTCGTCTCCAGAGTTGTTGCGGAAGCTGGAGTGCAGCGAAGAGCCTCCGTCTCGCCTGCAGGTGTCTCACCTGTCGGAGCTCAGCGCGCTGCACAACGCCAGCCTGGAGCTCCACAGCAAACCTTCACCCATGGAGCGGGACAGAGAGAGACTGCATGCCAGGCAAACATTCGTCCCACCGGCGGAGACGGACCCTCCCAGCACTCATTCGACATCACCCTGCTCACTCACAGTGTCTGAGCACCTGTCTGTGCTCGACTCGCTAGATGCAGATAAGGTAATTTTAACAAGATTAGCATTCATCTTTGGGTTAAACGGATCCTCAAATTGTGACCAAAGATCGTTATTAGTGTTGTTTTTAACATGTTTTTTTCTGTAGGTCAGATATTGTAGATATTGGATCAATCTATACATGGCTTTTGTTTTTATAGTGTTTAAGTGACCATAAATGTTCATCTCCAAAAACGTTACAAAGTTTCTTGCTATTAAAAGTCTAAAGTCATACAGTGGGTTTTGTGTAAATAACAGAATGTTGTCTTTCACTGATAATCATCTGCAGTGTGCTGTTAAAGTCCCGGTTCATTAATAACTTTTCACTGGTTTCTTGAGACATCAAATGTAGGCATGGACTTTTTGGAATATATTTGACAGATTTTTGTACCGTTTAGCAGTTTAATGTATTTTATTTTAAGGTTGGAAACTGGTGGCAATGGGTTTTTTTTTATATTGCAAGAGAATTGAATGGCTGTTGCTTATTTTTAGGTTGATGAATTGGACAATTTGGACGGCACTCTCTCCCGGTCTCCGCTTGGCTCCGCCTCCCCTGTGTCTGTTCCCGAGTGGGTCAGCGATGGATACGGCAGCAGTGAGTAGTGTTTGTAAGACTACATCTTCAAGGAACATCCTTGTTTGCATGAGTTGTCTGAAGTGTGTGTGTGTGTGTGTGTGTGTAGATGTGAGCTCAGAGTTGGAGGCCATGCTGAAGCTGGAGTTGGAGAATACGGAGCGTTTGGACGCTCATTTTGTGGAGTATCTTCGCTACAGAGGAATGTCACCTGCTGACAACACAGATAGCGCTGCGGGCAGCATGCATGAGAGCCACGAGCGCCTCACACCTGAGCTGCAGGTAAACGCGCATTCTCTGTAGCCTGCATCTAGAATAAAGTGATTTTTCACTCATGTGTGCCATCTGTAGACCATGTTGAAGCGTGTCTACCAGGAAAGCTGCAGAATCTTGTCCCTGTCACATCGTCCCACCCCGTCTGGCCAGTCCCGCCCAGATTCTGAGCCTGCCCCGCCCCCCTCCTGGCAGAGGGAGAGGCGGGCCTTACAGGAGACCATTCTGTCACTCAGAGAGCTGCTTTGCCGGATGGCTGACAGGGAGCCCAAGGCAAGTCTTGCTTGTAGTCTCTTGTGTGTGTCTCTTGTAGTCAGACTTTGTGCTCAGAAGTTGCTAAAAGCAATAAAATTAGCACTTAATACATGAAGCAAGATCAGATGGTTCATAGCGAACAGATTAACACTTTAGTAGAAAGTCATTTGACAATTTGAATACAATTTTGCAATAATATTCCTGCAAAACTGCTGTCTGATCTCAGTAATAATGAATGTGGTTTATGTACTAGTAAAACTTTGAGGTTGATTGTGTTGTTGTGTGTTAGGCTGACAGTGGGGATGTGGACTGGAAGCGTGAGCTGCTGCAGGCTGTCCGTAGCGTGTTTGACAGCGAAAGGGAGTGGCTTCACTCGGAGCTTCAGGCTGTCATGGCAACCAGTAGTCAAACAGACCACACCCCTTTGCTGGACCAGTTGCAAACGCTGTTCCAGAAACAGGTACTTTGCAGTTCAGCCTGTTTGCTGCATGCACACTGTTCTGTGGCCTGTAAGCTTACAGTGTTGACCTCTGTCAGGAGGAGCAGCAGAGGAGGTCTCTGGAGCAGCTGTTCAGCGCAGACAGGAATAGCCTGTTGACTGAAGTGCGCAGCCTGCATGCACAGCTGCATGCGAGCACCCAGCAGAGCCGAGAGCAACTGCAGCAGCTGCAGGATTCTCTGCACAGTGCAAAAGAACAGGGAACACAGACACAACACCAGCTCCATAAAGAAAGTAAGTTCTGCAGGATCTGATGTGTGACTAGGTTTTGTACTTGTCATTTTATGTTGGTTTGTCCATGCAACACCCGATTTGGATTTTGCATGCATGTCTGTTTAGTTAATGAGCTGCAGTCGCAGCTGCATCAGGAACGGTTGCTGTCACAGGAGCTGCGAAGTTCTCTGGAAACCGAAAAGAGCAGAGCGGTGGAGCAGCTGAGAGAGCTAGAGGCGGAGCTTAGGGTGATGTCAGAGCTGAAGGCGGAGCTAGAAGAGACTAAACTGCAGATTCAGTCAGCATCCATAAATCAAGGAGAATTAAAGGGCCAGATTAACAAACTCCGGTACTGCATACATGTGTCCTTTCCAGTACATACACCGTTTGGTGGCATGTTTTGGTTTCTCTTCAAATGTGTGTTTGTGTGTGAAGGTTGAAGCTGGAAGACGTGGAAGCTGAACGTCAGGCTGGTCTGCAGGCGCTGGAGAAAGAGCAGGAGAACATGCGACAACTGCAGGAGGAACTTCAACAGCAGCAACTGAACCACCAACAGACAGCTGAGCAAAACCACCACACACAGGAGGTGAGCTGTGGTCTGACATTAAGAAACAGCTTGTGTGTAAGGGGCGAATGCGTTGTGTTGCAAGTCCTTTTCTATTAAAGCTGCAATCTTTTTTCTTAAATGAACAAAAATCAGTTATTGAGTATGTGATAGATCAAATAATAAAAAATATTATTATATATTACAAAATAAAAATTGTATATTTGAAAAAAAATTGTAGTTTGAGCTGTCGGGTCTGGTTTTGTGGGAGGTGTTCATCTGTAAACAGAAGATCTAGATACTTTATCATAGATACTGGATACTTGCAGTGGTTTAGAGTTTATTTGTAATCCATGTTAGAAAATAACTGCAACATGCTGCAATTTTGTTTCAAACGGAGATGGCAGTAGTGAGCTGAAGTTACAGATTACAGCTTTAAACACAATCACAGGGACTTTTTAAAAGTTTAAGTTTTTTTTAAGTTTGAGTTTGTGTATTTGAGATGAACCATGCGCAAGTTTATCAGTCAACATCATTGCTGAGTATTTGCACTTTACCAAAGATGGTCTCAAAAACGTGATGCATCTCAGTTCTACTTTTCTGTTTAATTTATATTTTGTAACTTTTTTTTTTTCCAAAAACAGTCCTTGCGTCAGACTTTGACAGAGCAAACCTCACATCTCAGTCAGCTGAACTCTGCTCTGGAGCAAGAGCGTGTCACGGTCTGTAACCTGCGCTCTGAACTTCAGATTGAGCAGTCGCGATGCGAGGCCCTGCTGGCCCAGGAGCGCGAACGCACCGAGTTTGCGGTCTCCCGTCTGGAGGAGGAACGTTCTCGTTCGTCTGAGCTCTCAGAGTCGCTTTCCCGCCAAGCCCAGGAGCATGCAAGACGTTTGGAGGAGGAAGGCCGCAGACAGGAAGCAGCCAGTGCCCATGACAGGAAGTTTATTCAGGACCTACAGATGCAGCTAGAACAGGAGAGGCATCAAGGTGAGGACGTGGCGGCCATGTTGGAACGTCTACAAGGACAAGTTCTTGAAGGGAAGCGCAGGCAATCGGAGGAGACCGAGCGGGAGGTGCAGAAGGGGCAGGAAGAACTGACAAGGCTCCGTGCTGCTCTGGAGGGCCTGCAGGATCAGAAGATGGAGGTCATGCGCACACTGGAGACGGAGCGAGAGAGAGTCCGACAGTTACAAGCAGAGTTGGATGGAATGAAGGAGAAGATGAGGACAGTGAAAGAGAGGGAGAGAGTGAGGGAGGAACAGATGGAGCGGCAGAGGAGGCAGGAGAAACAGGAGCAGACAGAAAAGGAGCGACGACATGAGCGCACCAACGAGAAAGTGGTAAGAATCTTTTGGAACACAGTGACCCAGATGTTAGATGCCTCCTGACCTGGAATTTTACTTTTGCTCATGTAGACGTCAGTTTAAAAACAAACACCCCAGTACATTTATATATAAAAACATTAAATTGAGTTTGTTGGATTAGTTGTAATTGTTGTACAACTGTAAACATTTACATATAAAGTCTTGGTGTTTATCATCTACACAGTTGCAGCTAGAGCTGCTGCGTCAGAAGGATCAGCAGAGATTGACGCAGCTGCAGCAGACGCTGGCAGACCTGGAGCAGGAGGAGAAACGGCTCACATCAGAACGTCTGCAGAGAGACGCACACGCCAACAACACGCAGGTAACAAACTCTGTGTGTAACATGCTTAAATCATCTAATATCACCTGTCAGTCAACGTTGGGCTTTGAAGCACAATATCTGTGCTGAAAGCAGACACTACATTTTGGTGTGACAGTTGCAGGTGTAAGCAAGAGTTGTGTGCTAGATGTTCTTAGAGTTTGATGCATTTGGTCTCGTTCCACAGGACTCTTCATCATCTTCCTCCCTGATTGAGCGATTGCTGAAGGAGAACTCTGAGTTCTCGGAGTGCATCGCTGATCTGAGCGAGGAGAAGATCTCCCTCAAACACACCATATCCTGCCTGGAGAAAGAACTGCACGGCTTCAAACGCCAGGAGCAGGTAACAAACGCTCACCTTACTCTCCCACCTCAGCTGATCTGAGTTTTCATGATGCAAAAGTCTGTTGTTTATGCATTAGGCATCTCTCTATAGCTGTATCTGAGCTTCCCTCTCTCTGTCTGTCAGGTGAAATCTTCTGCTCTAACTGAGCAGAGCGTTTTGTCTGAGAAACTGGCCTGGCAGAAGGAAAAAGCGTCTCTTCTGGCAGCTTTACGAAAGGCAGAAGCGGAGCTCTCAAAGGTCACGGCAGGCAACGAGAACAGACCCATCTTAGACCTCTCTAACAGCAAGGTAAGAAAAGTTAAATGAGGCTTTTATATCAAACCCGTTTCTGTCTTCTGTGTCTAGAGTCATCAACTGTCACGTCAGAGACTTTGATCAATTAAAATACGGGTCAACAGTTCAGCCTAAAACCTTCCCACAAAGTCCTTTAGTCTTTATTTTCCATGTAGCATTTGTATTTTTTTGTGAAGGGTTGCAAACTTTTTTTTGTAAACCTTGTTTCTCATGACAACTGGTTTTTGAAGGCTTGTTGTGTTGCTTGCGTCACATGACCCATCACTTCATTCTGCAGGTGCAGCGGCTGTATGAGAGGTACCTGCGGGCAGAGAGCTACAGGAAGTCTCTGGTGTATCAGAAGCGTTACCTGCTGCTGCTGCTGGGAGGATTTCAGGAGTGTGAACAGGCCACGCTCGCTCTGATCGCTCGTATGGGAGCCCAGCCGACCCTCAGCCAATCACGCGTCTCCAGACCCCTGAACCGCTTCAGGACCTCCGTCAGAGTCGTCATCGCTATCTCAAGGCAAGACGCGTGGCTATATGCAATTTGTAAAGTTTGTAAAAAGCTTCAGTATGTATGAAGGAGCAATGCTGCCACAGTTATGTTTTGTGAACCTGATAACTAGCATAAATGGGCATTAAAAACACTAAATTGGAATAAAAACGCATGCTTTTGTTTTTATTTTGTCCGTTGTAGGCTGAAGTTTCTGACCAGGAAATGGCAGAAAGCTACAAGGAGAATCTCAGTAGGCAACACGACAGTTAGTGGAGGAGGAGGACAGAGCTCAGGTGACTAGAAAACTTGTGTGGAAACCCTCAATAATTCCATTCTGCTGGTGATTTGAATGAACTGGTTGTTTTTAAGTCAAGCTCATGTTTTCTTCTGTCTCAGTCTCTGCTCTGAGGACTGAAGTGCTGAAACCACAGCAGACCGGAGCAGCGTTCAACTCTCCACCCACACGGGATCAAACTCTCACTCAGTGGGGCGTGGTCTCGTCTCTGGTCCCACCAATCAAATCACCCTTCAGATTGAATAACAGGTGAAATGTTTTGGCTTTGAAGAGCCAAATGTGTTTCTTACTGGATAGACTTAGAATTTTAACAAACATCAACCATTTCATTGGCTTTTCCTTCTACCGTTCAAGAATGTACGCAGGTCCTGTGCTAGGACCGGCCGACCGCTCCTTCAGCTCCTCCCAAGATCAGGAGCGTTCTCTGACGGAGTATATTCAACACCTGGAGAACGTACAGCAGCGTCTGGGAGCTGGTTGTACAGGTAATTTAGATGGACATTTACTATAATCTTGCCATTTACACCAAAATGAGAGAAAAGCTGTCTAGGCGATTTCTGAGGAATGCTGTTAGAAATTGAAATCAACACTTAAACAATTTTGTATTTGTTAGATGTCAGTGTGCAGTTGGGGAAAATTGCTGTGTTTGATTAAAGTCCTCAATTAAGGAAGGGTTGCTGAGGGAAGGTTTGTTGGGTGTGAGATTCAAATATCCAATATATAAATATCCAGTGTTTTTTCAGAAATCGGTTTCTTCACCGTATAGGAATTCAAGCACTACTGACCTCTACTGGACATCACTATATATAATCACATTAGATCACATTTTAGAGTTTACAGTGCTGCTTCCAGGGAACCTGTCTGTGTAATCATGCACCAGTTATTCATTACATCTAAGAAGTTTACTGTGAATCCCACCTCACAGGAAGCAATACACACATTGTTCGGGTTACCGGTCAAAACGTAACACAGTCAGACTTTTTCTGTAACTGGTTACACAAGACTGATTGTGTCCTCTGACCACCACGACCCCCGTTAACACTGGGGGGAAAGGTGAAAAGCGTATAGTAATGGCCATCTATGACCTCTGACCTTCCCATCTTCCAGTCCCCAGAGAGAACAGGAGGCATAGCCTCCCTGATACCACGAGCAATCGGCAGAAGTGGTTTCTAGAAAATAGAACCTGGCTGTATTTGAGTTGTTTGGCACCAGGTGGGCTTTAGGTGAGTGAAGGTCTGGCCTCGTTTCCATGGTAATCAGTCACAGAAAGATTCAGAGGAATTCACCAGCTTGTGTGATCGGTCACGTTCAGTTTGGTCTTGTTTCACAAAGGTGCTTTAAAAGTGGGCTGTGCAGGTGGGCATGCTAGCGTAACTGTTCATCCGATATGGTTTCTAATCATGTTGTGATGTGTTTGTAGGTTCAACACTCCCTTATGGCAGAAAATCTGACCGATGAATGAAGAAACCGCATCACCAGTGCCAGTCCGTCTTATTTTTGTCTTCATAAATTATTTTAATCTTCCTTCCTTTTCTAATTTCAGATGAAGAAACTAGTAAGACTGATAACCTACATGTTATTTTTGCAACTCGTTATTTTTCACTTTTTTATTTTTCTCGTTTTTCATTTGAATAGCCTGTAAATAATTCATTTTTTACACGTTGTCCACCACATGCATGGATGCTTACATTTGTGATTTAATGTTGTTGTTTAAATGCACATGGTTGGACATGTTTTGTAAAATGTTTTATATTTGTTTTTTTAATGGACACTTTCTATAAAAATCAATAAATATTTTAATCTAAGTTGTTGTTTGTGGTTTGTTGTGGAAAACTGTATACAAAAGTTTACAATTATGAATGAATCGTTTTCATATAGTTAAGTATTTGTGTAGCACTAAGTGTTCCTGCTGAATTTATTCAGCACATGTGCCTTAAATCCCGTTAGAACGGGAGTATTTGGTATTAGTACATAGTTGCACAGAATGGTCAGTATTGTCTCAATGGTCAGTATCAGTATAATGGTCAGTATTGTCTCAATGGTCAGTATGGTCAGTATTACTGACGGTCAGTATCAGTATAATGGTCAGTATTGTCTCAATGGTCAGTATCAGTAAAATGGTCAGTATTGTCTCAACAGTCAGTATTACTGATGGTCAGTATCAGTAAAATGGTCAGTATTGTCTCAATGGTCAGTATGGTCAGTATTACTGATGGTCAGTATCAGTAAAATGGTCAGTATTACTGATGGTCAGTATCAGTAAAATGGTCAGTATTACTGACGGTCAGTATCAGTATAATGGTCAGTATGGTCAGTATTACTGACGGTCAGTATCAGTAAAATGGTCAGTATTGTCTCTATTCACAATGAAATGATTTTTAAATTCATTTTTAAAATCAAGATCGATGGTTCGCGGTACAAGGTTTGAGTTTTGCACACGAACCCGCGTTTTATGAGAATAAATTGATCGTTTATTTTAAAGACCTGTAAAATGAGATCGGTAGAAATGAAAGTACATTTATATAAGTATTAAAGTATATAAAGGTTCACATGCGAGTTAGTGGTTGCGGCTCATTGGTTTGATTTCAGCACAAAACGCGGCACGTGCGCGCGCGTGTCAGAGCCCGGATAGCTCAGTCGGTAGAGCATCAGACTTTTAATCTGAGGGTCCAGGGTTCAAGTCCCTGTTCGGGCGGCTCGTTTTTGTGTTTTAATGGTAAACGTAAGTCGTGTTAATGCACCAAACACAAGCCACATGATGTTTGCTTTATAAATAAACGTAGTCGGAAAAATAAACAGTCTCTATCCCATCTAAACACACGTTCCGGGTGACTTCCGGTTTTAAATGTTTCTCTTCCGGTCAGATTTGATCCCACATCGTGTAAACATACTGGTTATTAGGCGATTATTAATAAATAATAATAATTATTATAAATGTTAAATAATGATTCAATTATTATTACTTGCTGGGAGAAAATTATTTTTATGTAAAAACTATTGAAAGCTGATATGTCTGAACAGATGGGCAACATCTCACAGCATTTAAGCTTTTCTTCCAATCAAAACTGTATCATAAAAAATAAACAAATAAACTATTAAATACATTTTATTGATGAATTTACAACTGTACAAAATGTAAATATACAACACAGTCTAGAAAACTGAAAAGATGAATAAAGATGAAGGACATGGAAAATGCACAACAAGCTGATCGGTTTAAGTCACAGAAGCGTTTAAATTATTACAAGCACACATAGCAAACGCTGGTATAAAGGTCAAAGGTCATGCACAATTTTATGTAGTTTACACTCTCTGCACAAGCTTGATGTCTGTGAGCAATATGAGCGATGGTCAGTTCAATTGTATGAAATGCTGTTCTGTGAATGAAAAAATCAAAAACCTGCAGTCATAAACAAATGAAAACTTCTTCCCTTCAGCGGGGAGGGAGAATGGAGTGTTGTTTCATGCTCTTTTTGGACAGGTTCAGTACCAAAAACACGACGGTCCTGAGATATTTGAAAAATAACATTATAGACATCCACTCCCAGCCTCACTTAACATTGTGTTTTATTCCCCTGAGACATG
>JBAJNP010015178.1:0-10214 GCA_036877545.1 Yasuhikotakia modesta
GGACAGCAGTCAGGTCGGCAGTCTTACCCATGATTGCGGTTTTGAGTAATGAACCAGGCTGGGAGTTTTTAAAAGCCTCAGGAATCTTTTGTAGGTGTTTAGAATTAATTAGTTGATTCAGATGATTAGGTTAATAGCTGGTTTTCATGAGCTGTATGCCAAAATCATCAATATTAAAACAATAAAAAGGCTTGAACTACTACAGTTGTGTGTAATGAATCTAAAATATATGAAAGTCTAATGTTTATCAGTACATTACAAAAAATAATGAACTTTATCACAATATGCTAATTTTCTGAAAAGGACCTGTATGTTATCAATGGTCCATATCATTACACACTAAATTTATTATCTAAATGGAACTGACTATTATATTTATATCTATATAACTAATATCACTGGTGCCTCATCATTATACTGTTAATCTGTTATGTTAATGCAATGTTTATATTTAAATTAACACAAAAAAAATCAACATCTATGAATGGGACGTTTATTGTAAGTTTTGTGCGTTGATTTGAATGGTTGTTTCGCCGTATATTGTCTCCCCCTACTGGACGCATCAGGAACAACAGAGGCGTAAAACTGCCTTGCTCCAGGTCTGCAGCCTCCCTATATAGGAAAAGGATGATGGAGTCCGCTATGCTGTCCTGTGGGCGGATTACTTAGCTGAGATTGCAGAGTGACAACACGTCGTACTGATGACCGTGAAAACTACAAGAAATAAAGCATAACATTAAAATATGCATTTCTTTGAGTACTTTTTCACGGTCTCATTAAAATTTCCACTGAAATGCTTATGAACGTGATAAACCTTAATCAGTAACATCGCAATTTACATACAACATTGTTCACATCAACTGACATAAAACAACTCTATACACCTAATTTAACAAAACGTAAACACAAATTACTGTGTGCGCCCTTCTAGACCATGCAGATTAATGAAGTATTTTTTTCAGGCTCTGTAACTTTCTGCCTCAATAATAGTTTGACCCATAATGCTATGGTCGCGCACACCACTTAACATAAACATGTGATCTGTTACGCTTGAAGTCTTACTGAATCTTAAAGAAACCTCAACACCCAAACGTCACACTCACACACATTCAAGCACTTGCAACAACAAATGAACCCACAACAAACACAAAATACACAAAGCTCTGTCACAATGTGACTTGGACATTTACAAGTGCCATTGCTGGAAAATGGTCCTAGAGAGTCTGCAAGGTTTCAAAATCTTTGAGCATGGTTGCCACCTGTTGGACGAGTTGGTGACTCCTGGTGAGTAATCAAACATCCCTGGCATTGGACTGGACTCGAACCGGACCAAAACCGAAAGTTTGGACAACAGCAGTTCGTAACCTCTGGGGTGCCCTATCCCAGGCCTGTGATTATCCAATGTTAAAGTGTGCGGGTCGAGTGGGAACAGGACCTTGTTTCAACCCGACACCTATACCATTTGTATATTGCTAGCAGAATTTGTGCTAATGATATGAGGATTAATATTTAAAGATGTAGATGCCAGATATGGTATCGTGGTATATACCAATTACCAGGAATTCAAAAGAGCATTGTTCCAAGACTAAACATGACAGGGTTTAACACGCATATAACAATAAAATAAGCAGTTACATAATATAAGTACAGGATGTAATATAGCCCCTGTTTTTAGAACAGGGGGGCATTATGTGGAAACAGGTATGCAAGACAGAAATATGTAACCCCGGTTACTAAAGCCCTAGTAAGCCTGTCGAAAAAAAGAGAGAAACACATTAGTTATTAAAACACATTTAAAACAATTTTTTATTATTTATTTGTATTTTTGTAAGCCACAAATTAGTTGTAAGAATATTTAATCACAGCCACAGGAAAAAAAATACATATAGTCATATCTGTAAAAATACTAGCTCTGCCTACGTCGAGCTGCACGGCTGGTGTGCACTGAGCAGAGCGAGGGGGGGGGTTCTTTGGCATGTGGCACTAGCAGCACAGGTCACGTGCGGTTTTGCTCATAATGTGATAACTTACAAGCTAATAGAATGCACGTGAGAATGCACATGAGGATGCACAGGAGGGACTGGAAGATAAAGTGAATTATTTTTTTCCCGTGGATCTACAAAATCAGTGAAAAACTGCAACGACCTTCCCCACCATTATTCTTCCTGAACTGGTGAACTGTTTTACAGATGAACGTTATTTGTGAATTTTAAGGTTATTTCTTTTCTTGAAGTTATTGTTGTTGTATTACTTACCTAAAGTATCATATCTAGTGGTCATTTTTCCTTAGTTTCCAGTCCTGTAAAGGGAAAGAGAGTTGTTTTAAGAGTACAGAATAGCCATGAGCTATATATTGAGTTATATTTCTGTCAAGGTCTAAATTTGTGCGTTTTGTAACATTTCCTTTCTTTTAAAAAAAACAGTCAATTGTATACTTACCTTTTGGCATCTACAAATCTGTCTTGTGCAGTAATTTTTCTCACCTTGCTACTAGAGCCCTGCACGGGCCTAAAATCTAGGCCCCAGCCCGTCCCTGGCCCGAGAAGCACGGTGTGTAGCCCGGCCCTTGTCCGGCAGATTATGTTTGGCCCGAGTCCGACCCGAAGCCCATTTTTTTTACTACTATTACAGACAATAAAATAGTTCAGGTTTTGTATTTAATGGAAAAGTGTTTATATTTAGTTTATTTTGTTTATAATGTTAATTTAGAAAAATGTTTGGAGTGTTTTCTGTTTTCTTAAAGTTTTTGTTTTCTTAAAGTGACGAGTACGACATCGATGACCAAGCCACAAGCGGCTTGTGAGGTAGTGAGTTAACCTTGAGTCTACAGTAAAATCCACAGATATAAAACACACAACAGTAGCCTATATCACAATGTTATTAAACGTTTATTATCATCTCGAACAAAGGCATTTGAACGAAAGTAGAGAACAGGGCAGTGATGCGGTAGCGTGCTCTCTTGTTGCTGCCACCAGCGCAGCACGTCTCTTCCATCACCTTCCTGGTTGGGATTGAGACGCAAGTAAAGCTGTACTTCATCTGTATCCTCCTCCTGCTCTACAATGTTTTCCCACTCTTCCTCAATTTCAACCAGAGATCTCTTCTTGCTGCAGCTCCAGCAGCAGCAGGTGCAGGATCTGCAGACGTTCCCGCCGCTGTATAAAACATTATAATTATAATTATGATTAATACATTTATTTAGAGGCATAATAACAACAACAATAATTATTATTATTATTTTAATTGTATAATTATAATAATAATATATGTAAAAGAGAATCTCACCGGCTAATTGATCAGTCATTTCCGCTGCCACCGCCCCTTCATCTCTGAGTCTGAAACAGGCTAACTGAAGTCTCGCCAGCTGATAAATGTCATTCCTTTCAGTGTCTGTGAACATCCTTAATTGATTGAACTTTGGCCATAAAAATATAAGATCTTTTGGGATGGCATAGTATAATAAGAACCTGACTGTTAAAATTCACATGGCTCCTGACCCCAATGTGGCCTCTGGACCACACTCTACATGGCAAATATTTATTTTTATGAATATTTATCATGATTAATATTTAGTATGAATATTGACAAATCTGGATCCAGTACAATTAATTAATCAATTAAATTTGCCCCGTTGAATTTCAGCTCCATCGATTGTGTCAGCACAGGCAAAAAAAATATGATGCCCAATACATTGCAAGTTGGGATGATAAAACTAAACTGTAAGAAATTTATTTTTTCTATTTTCAAAACTGTCACCAAATGTCATCGATTTCTCAAAATAACTGATCACAATAATGTGAGTGAGGCAGAATGACAGAGACAGAAATGAGCAGTTTAAATTTCTCTGCGATCGGGGGGAAGGCATACAGGCGTAGCCTTGGCCACGTGTGTGCCATAGCGTCCAGCCCCAGAGGAGTGATTCACCACAGCTGGGTGAAGTTTCCACTCCCCGGGCCTCGGCCCCTGCCTCAACAGGATGTCTGCCCCCACATTGCAACATCCAGGGATATGAATTGCTCTGAGAGAGAGCAGCTTTCCCTGAGACCAGAGTAGGATCTGGCACGCTAATTTGTAAAGAGGGGCAAACGCAGACCTCCCTGATGATTGATGCAAGCGACCACCACTGTGCTGTCGGTGCGAACGAGCACATGGTGGTGTAATAGGTCTGGAAGAAAATGAGAGCATGGTACACTGAGAGCATGGTACACTGCCAACATCTCTAAACAATCGATATGCCAGGACAGCTGGCGACCCTTCCAATGACCTCGGGCTGGGTGGCCACTCATGACCGCCCCCCATTCGGTGAGAGAAGCATCGGTTGCTAATTGGAAGACATTGGAGGCCTAGCAACTGTTGAAATTGCTTTACAGTGTATGACTGGCCTTATCTCACTCACTGTGCTTCGGATCGAATCTACTCGAGCAGGGGACAACTGTGCCCGCATTGTTATCAAATCTCAAGTCACACCCAGATAAGTTGTTCTCTGTGCAGGAGAAAGCACACTTTTCCTGGTGTTCAGTCTGAACCCCAACTGTTTCATATGATGCAGAACAACATCTCGATGTTGAACTGCAACCTGCTCTGACGGAGCTAGAATCAACCAATCGTTGATGTGGTTGAGTACACAGATACCCTGGTATCGCAACGGAGAGAGCTGGAGCCAGAGCTGCATCCACACCTTTTGTGAAAGTACAGGGTGAGAGTGCTAGGCCGAATGGAAGCACCCGATATTGGTAAGCTTTGCCCCTGAAAGCAAACCTCAGGAACTTCCTGTGAGCAGGAAAGATGGGGATATGAAAGTACGCACCTTTCAGATCTATTGTGATCTGATTTGATTCACAACCTTGGATCTGATTTGATTCACAACCTGTTTTACAGTAAGCATCTTGAATTTCAGTTTCATG
Organism: Yasuhikotakia modesta; assembly: GCA_036877545.1. Lineage (NCBI taxonomy): Eukaryota > Metazoa > Chordata > Actinopteri > Cypriniformes > Botiidae > Yasuhikotakia > Yasuhikotakia modesta. Next base: position 4,905 of record JBAJNP010015178.1, read on the forward strand.
ACCGAATAATTCAGAAGACGCAGATCTAAGATAGGGCGCATCCCCCGATCTTTCTTTGGAACTACGAAGTAGCGGCTGTAATGCCCTGCCTCCCTGAGTTGAGGAGGTACTAACTCTATGGCCTCCTTCAATAAGAGACATTCTACCTCTTCCAGCATAACTAGAGCCTGAGTGGAAGCCACCAGAGTGGGTTTTATGCCGCTGAAAGCTGGTGGTGTCTGACTAGACTGGATCTTGTAGCCTAGTTCTATTGTTTTCAGGACCCATTGCGACACATGAGGCAGTACTTTCCAGGCTGCCAAATAGTCTTTTAAGGGTACCAGTCTCTCAAAACTGGCCTCTAGAGAGTTTTGAGCATGATGATCTGAGCCCTGTAAAGATATTTCTGCAGGGAAAACACGATCTAATTTGCCTAACAGAAGTGGTCTCTCTACCATGTCTGCTGATTTTGGCAAACACTGGAGGGAGCCAACATTTGAGGCTGCTGCACCCTGAAGCACCAGAGGTGTCAGGGTTAACAGTTTGGCCTCCAGAGGGCCCTGAGGAGCGAGTGATGTTAAGACCCGTTGGCCCCCAGGGTGGGGCACCCTCTGAGGTCCTGACATGGTGGTAGTCAGGACCGTTTCCCCGAAGCCCTTTTAGAGATTAGAACAGTCATAAGATGACTTGTTTGGACTTAGAGGGCTTCGAGGAAGAGACCCGCGTAACCCGTACCCTTAATGGGGAAGAACGGGTCGTGACGCTCAGCTTCTGTGTCTGCCTATGTGAGGAGCTTGTACATGGCTGCTGTTCCTGCCAAACAGCATTAAAGGAGAAAGGAACTGCTGAAATGCCTCCGCCTGCAGATGCCTCTCTGCAGCTACCAGAGCTGCCATGGACCGCCCAATGGCACAGGCGGTTTCTTTAGTAGCACGAAGAGAGAGACCAGCAGTTCTCCACAGTTTCACACATCCTCATCTAAATCCTTGAGCAGGTCCACCTGATATGCTTGCAACACACCCATAGTGTGAAGAGAAGCCGGCTAGACCTGCCACCATGTACCCCCTGCCCACTAACTCTAAAGTTGTTCTCAAAGCCTTTGTAGGCAGCGATGGAGCCTTCAGGGATGATGCTTCACTGGGGGACAGGTAGCTCGCTAATGCTTGTTCCACCCGGGGCATACCCTTATAACCATTATCAGCTAGATGTTAGCAGCAGGGCTATATATGCGAGCTGAAAATGGTTTCCCCCATGAGCTTGATATTTCTGAATAAAGATCATCGAAAAAGGGAAGGCTCCTGCGTGGAGGTGCAGGCTGGCTACGAAGAAACCATTCGTCTAACAAACTTTTTTTAATACCAGCCTGCTGTTCGGTGGGCCAGCTAATATTTGAGCTTGGACACCGCTCTAGCAATAACCTCCACTAGCTCCTCATATTTAGGGGACACATTAGCACTATCAATGTTCTCTACCTCCAATTCGTCAGTAGAGGAGAGGCGAAGAGAAGAGCCCTCCCCCTGGGGAAAAGTAACCTCACTGCGGGCTTCCGAACCCAGAGAGAGGGCAGAGTTAACAGGCGAGGAAAGAGATAAGGCAGCGCCAATCTCAATTCCTTCCGTTAGATCCATTTGCGAGCACCACGAGGAATGCTAATAAATGCTCCTTCCTCAAAAAGAGCCCTCCGGCAGCGAAACAGCGTTTTGCATGTGCGTTTTATAGTCTCTTGGTCATGCCGTCACCCTGATGACACGCCCCCCAATTTGTGATTAGACACCTGTATCAGAGTGCATAAAAGCTGATGGCGTTCCCATAGTGTTTCGATGCAGCTCAAGTTCCTGAAAGGGAACTCGTTATTGTTCGTAGTTTCACATGAACATAATTTCAACAAAAATGGAGCAAGTGCAGCAAGATTGGACTGTAATGTTATTATGCCCTCAAAGCTTCTTTTAAGTGTACCATACAAACAACCTAACATAGTATTGATCTGGCATTCATTTTCCTTTTGTGACCTACACAACCCAAAATTTTCCTGTTAAAACTCCATATGGTTTAGCTTAACTTTTTATTTTAAAGCCCTAATTACTTGTTTGAAAATACTGACAACATGAGTTAAATATTTCCAAGAACAGATGTATTGACCCTAAACTGTAATAATACGACTGTATTCAACTTTTTGTCACCTAGATTCAGTGTTTCTAACTTAAACTAGGCTTATTTTAAGTTATCAGACCCAAAAAGATATTCTACACTTTGATGTGAAAGAGCATTGATTTAGATGCTTGTAGACAAAATACAATAATAACAAAATCATAATGAGAATTAAACCAAGCTCAACTTGACTTGGTTTGGAACAAGGGTTTGGAAAAAGAAACACTGATTCTTGTTATTGCATAAAAATACAGTGCTGCATTTCCAGTGTTAGTAAAATGTCTTTGAACACACTTGAAATCTGATAAAAGATTTGTATTTGTTTTAGGAAGTGTTTTGTTTACTTCTGTTACCCAACAGAAGCGTTTAAGGTTGAAACCAGGTGTTCAGGGTTAGAGAAATTTGCTGCAGGTTGAAGGAAACCCACACACAGTGATATTTGGTCATGAAATATGCTGCCATATGCATCCAACCTTTCCATTTGGTCAACCTTTCCTGCCATCCAACACGGTGGTCAGCTACAGGTAGACACACAAGGATTACAACATAATAAATAGGCTAATACATTTACAGACAAAAGTGTAAAATTTAGATAAAGAAAAGAAATAAGGCATGCTAAAACAGTTCCTCTGACCAAATCTTTCCCCTTAGCACCCTGACAAGACTACCTGTAATTTTCAAGTAACCCTTGACTAACTCCAAGATTGGATTTGAACAGCCCAGTTATTTCTTACTATACTTAATTTAACACAGATATTTTACACAGGCACACCTGTATCAAACATTTATAACATCTATTTGGTAACAGTTGTGTGCTTATGTTGACTGCTACCATACACTGTGTAATTGCTGCTGTAGGTAACAACCCTGGATCTAACCCTAATCCTAACCAATATTATTGTATTATATTGTATTAATATTATTAATATTGTATTAATTGCAATATTGAATAAAATATTAAAGCTGCAAGCAGCTATAAGCGGGACCTCGCACCGGTGACACCCCCACCCAGCGCCACCCAGGACTGCTATCACCACCCAGTGCCACAGCCACTTGTTGGCTTTAATAGCAGTGATTTCTGGGCAAAAGCATAGGTTAATCGTAGTGTAAAAAAAGCCACTTCCTGTGTAAAACACGCCACTTCCTGTTGGCTGCAGGTGGCACTACAACTGTAATTGAGTATTACCCTGTAGATATGTTTAGGCTATGATTTTTATCAAATGTGTGAAAGATGGGGCTGATCAGACACTGTAGGCCTGAGATAAAACGACTTCTTCATGGAAAAATGCAAAACTTTGGCAGCCCGCCATGGTCATGTTCTTGTACAAAAACTCAAATGCTTCGCAATTTAACATCGCAAAGGCCTTAAGATGAGAATGACACCACCACAAAGTTGATCGGATAAAAACTCTAGGAGGAGTTTGTTAAAGTACGACGCGTGGAATTTGTCAAAAATAATAAAAATCCAGATTTAATTAAAAACAAATATTCGCCTGTTGGGATTAGAGGTTTGCTCCAAGAGACTTTTTTTAATGAATTAAAGTGTTCTATGAGCCTACCAAAGTTGGTACATGTACATTAACTGTAGTGCCCTGGGCAGGTTTAGGTGGCGCTATCGAGCCATTTTGCCCCGCCTAATTTTAAAACCCCTAATAGACATGAATTTCCGATGGGGCTGGTGCGTATGCAAAATCTAGTCAGTTTTCAAGCATGCTAAGGCCCTCAAAAGTGCGACGAAAGTCAGAGTGGAAGAAGAAGAAGAAGAAACACAGAAACAATAGGGACTTCGCACATTAGTGCTCGGTCCCTAATAATGAAGTGCAACCAGGACTGCAATTGTTTTATCAAGCACATAAACCCACATTCCTGCCTACTGTATTTCTTATATAGCAACTTGTTTGCAATGGCTACCTTTTGAAGTCCAGCAATGGCAGGCTTTTGCATGGACAGATCAGAAAAGGATTCAGCATGACAACAGAAGAAACATGTCAATAGGGAAATAAAGGATGACAGGTACTGTGCGGAAAAATAAAAAGCAGCAGGCAAGAAAGGGTGGCATTAGTTATGATGCTTCTAGTGACACTAAGCTCATAGCCTCATAAATGCCTTAACTGTAATGGAGTTAAGCAGGCTGTCATTATGTTGAGTGACACCCTCTTTAAAAAGTACAAATTTAATCAGTAGATCAATGAACAAAAGAACAATTTCCAAACTCTTCACTCTTCAAGGTGGATACAGTTTTTCTGCGGGAACGCATCATAAAACAACAATAAAGTTCATAAGGTGTTGATACCCAGGGGGTGGCCTCAAGCTGACACCTTCCAATCTCCTTTCTTCCCCCCTCTGCATACCTTTTGCTAGGTTCTGGTCACAGAACATTTACTGAGCATGTTATGTAATGTGTAACTTGTGAAATAATCAACATTTCATTTCTATGTTTAGTATAATTTTAAAGGTCATGGTGTGATGAGTAAAAAGGTCTATTTTCTAGGACAATGGGATGTAATATATTAGAGAGTTACTTACTGGACTTACTGGAAGATCTACTCTCTTGGTATGGGTGTGCCTTTCACCATCTCAGCAAGGGCCCTTCAGGCCACCAGAAACTGGTAACCTTTACCCTATTGTAGCGTGTCAGCCGGTTTAGAAAGCGTTGTTTAAAACACTATCTTCCGCTGAAACGAGGGAATGTGAGCTCTAGTTCAAAGGGAATAATAAGTATAATTAACTGTCATCAATTATACGAATTACATAGTATGTACATGTATAGATGTTCTATCTGATCAAGCAGAACTAATAACAGCAATTAATTTATGTATTCGTCCAGCGAAACATTCCTAATTGTACCTTAATTCTAAGAAATGTTATTTCCTATGGCTTTTAGAAAATAAACTTCTTACTGATATACAGTGCTACTTCAGAGCATGTAACAAGATCGGCAAGTTTAAGTGACGTTAGTCTATGAGCAGTTAAACACAGAAACAATCGCAAGTGGATACAAAACATTTATTAACTACACTACACAGACAAACGAACGATAACCAAATAACACATTTAACAAACAAAGAAATAGAGGAAAACAGGAAAGATAGAAAAGAGAACAGAATGGCAATCTACAATCAACTTAACACATCTACACAGACCATCAACTATCGCTTGAATCACCTTAATTAAAAGGGGTAC
>JBAJNP010015179.1:0-10213 GCA_036877545.1 Yasuhikotakia modesta
ATGGTGAGAGTAACAACAGTAGATGATGAGAGTAACAACAGTAGATGATGGTGAGAGTAACAAACAACAACTTTCAAACAACAACTCAATTCAGTACTCTGAAGAATATTTGATTTGTGGAAGCCTACTGTTGAACTACAGGCTTTCTGATCTGTCTAAAGATGTTAGATGTTGAACAGCTACTGCATTATCAGAGCCAGCATGCGCTGCTTAATGACAAACTAATCAGAAAGTGACACAGTTTTGTGTGATATCGATCATACCTCTGCATGCCTACAGAAAACTGAGTGACTGCAGACAGACTTACCGTGAGGTGCTGGAAGAGCCACGCCCGCATGATGTTGGTGGCCACCTTGGGGAAGATGCCACGTTTTTTTTGCCGTTTTTTGTCCTTGTCAGGGTCATCGTCGTCGCCTGTTCCTGGTGAAGCCACACTATTGTCTAAGCCATCTCCTGGACAAAAAGAGAGCTTGTTAGAAACTTGCATGGTAACATAATACAAACTGCTAGCTTAATTACAACAGTCATGACTCCACCACTTTATGAAAACCCGAACAGAACTTGGCAGAACTGGCAACACAGAATATTCATTTCAATAAAAATATCACATTTGGTTATTTGTGCACACCCTTATTAGTGTTCATGGGCTGAGCCTTTATTACTTTGTAAAATCACAAACCCCCAAAAGTTTTTATACCAGTAACACCCATAACCCATTATCAAAAACACAAATCACAAACAAGACACTCAGAATCATTCAACAAACACATAAGAATAGATGGTATATTACTTATTATATCAATTATTTTGAACGTTTTGCTAGTTTGGGTTTGTCTGGTTTAACCCGTCACACATACAATTGCATGTGTTGTGCAGCTCTGCCACGTCTCTGCCACATTCACCTGATCTTCATGCACACATGCACATAATCTCTTCAGAACACGCTTCTTCTTCACATACTTTCTGTTCTCTCTGCTATTAATTGTGGATTAGCAAAAATGATGTAGTTTTAAAAGTCTGTTATTTTTTCTTGGCCTTGGGCGAAAATGCCTTGAAAGTCTGTCTTCAGGGCATCTAAATTATGAATCTGAAAAACCCCTCCACTTCACTGTGGTATTCTACAAACCATCACAAAATTGGCAAAGCATCAATCAGGGGCACCTATGTGAGCAATAATCGTGCATTAATATTTCAACTAATCACTTTAAAATACAGGAAACAGAACAGATCCGAAGGGTGATGTCATCAAATGCAAAATGCATAAAGAACACAAGGACAGTTAAAGGTTTTTATTTATCGCATTTCCACAGAGCATCCAGCAATGTGGCCGCAGCACCTAACAGACGCAAACATCTTCTACTCTACAAAGTTCCTTTTGTGGTTTAGCCATCGTTGGGCCGCGTGTGGAGCGCAGACCTAACGCAGGGCTAATTAGCCATTGGCTGATAATAATAACATCACTGGAGGCTTGTGCATGTTTGGTGTCTCGTTGTGATGTGGTATGAATGGACCACAGTGCCAGAGAATGTTATCAAGCCCTGCCAGAAGGAGGTCAGATAAATTTTATTGACGTTTCCATTTTCACTGCGACATGATAGCCTCTGCTGACAGCGGCCGACAGACCCATCGCTTCATTAACCTAAAGCCCCTGACCACTGCGAGCGAAACCAGACGCACTGGTGCACTCTGTTAATTAGCAAAGCAGTCAAGCACTTGTGATAGAATAGGGTCAGTTGTAATTGGATGGTTTTAGTGCTCGTACTTCTATTTTATTACCATGAGCACCACAACACCACAAGGCGACATGCCAAAATCTCCATTTTGCTCCACTGAGTTGCACTTTCCTAGGCTGTTTTTCTGGCGTTTAATAATTGAAAAACTGTAATGTGTAAATTAATGTAATCCACACAACAGTAAGTCAACAAGTCAATAAATAAAGAAGTAAAAATGAAAGAAAAGAGGACAAGAAAGAAAGAAAGGAAGTTCCTCATTGCATCTGAAACTGCTAATCTACATGCCCTCTAGCTCACTGGTTAGTGCTGCTTCGCCGCGAGGCAAACCATCCCAAACACTAATGCTTTCTGACTGTTCCCTGGCAACTCTACCATCTGAACCTGCACTGATGTCAACTCTAACACAAAACATGAAGCTGGGGAGCAGGAAGACAAGGGGGAGGGGAAGTATCCCATCATGCACCTCTGAGATGAGGGCAGATGGGGGTGTGGCCATTAGGAGACGGCCTGAAGGCCTCTGGGTGATGAGGTGCTGGAGTCATGCCTCAGGCACTTTTGGAAAAGCTGTACCCTTGAAGAAGGAAAAAAACAATGCCTCTTCCACGCTCTCACTCTCTCTGTGTGTCAAACAAAGGTATGTGTCCACTGAGAAGACAAACTCACACAGGTAAACTCCTTTTACCAGTTTCTCCATAAATTTACCTTCATAATGAGGCTACATTTTAAATTCCACATGTACTAGAAGTGATAGATATGGCAGAAATACAACATTTTACTTCTGAACTGAAAGAGTTCAGAACGTTGTCACTAAAGGCTTCTTGCTCAGTCCAAAATGAACACTCGCTAGTCAACAAACACAAAGGCTTTGGTAAAAAAAATAAAGCTGATACTTGCTAATAAAGAGATCATTAGAATGATTAGAAACATTAAAATGAACTAAAACTAAATACACAGAACAAAATCAGCACCAGTCTTAAGTCTTCTGAATAAACCTAAACCTGCAAAATAACAACATGAAAACTAATCTGTCCATAGCTAAACAATTAAAAATTATCCAGAGCTGAAGTTGTTGGCTTGGGTCCATGAATGTGGAGGCAGGGCTAGGCTTAAAGACACTAATTATAGCCACCCACAGGACCGTCAGAGAAGAGGTGAGGATGGAGACCAATGCACTTTTAGAATCACAGAGGTCATTCTACAGCACATCCATAAACCTGATCCAAACACTGCACCAGCACCCGGAAATACACAAACACCCCAAACACTGCACCAGCACCCGGAAATACACAAACACCCCAAACACTGCACCAGCACCCGGAAATACACAAACACCCCAAACACTGCACCAGCACCCGGAAATACACAAACACTACAGAAACACCAGAAAATACACAAACACTGCAGAAACACCAGAAAATACACAAACACTGTCAGAATATTTCTAGAATGAAGTTATTCAATGGATCCACATTTAGTGAATGTGCAGATAACGCTAACCTTAGCAAACAACTATTTATTTAAGTGAATAAAGACCTAATATTTTATGATGTCTTTCTCTCAAGGAACTTAAGAATGTTTTAAGGATGTGCAAATATTTTTAATGGAAAGTAATTTAACTGCAAAAATACTGATGAAGAAAATATTTTCTAGTGTTAAAAGATATCCCACCACTGCAAACTCACAACCACTGTGGATATTTTTACAGCAGGAAAAACTGACCTCATGAACAACAGAAAATCACAGTCTGTGCAGTCAAAGCATGATGATAATGGTGCCAGTAACATCAAACACTTTGGTTGAGTAATTACATGTGATTAACCACTACCTGCAACACCAATTATCTCATTACATCATAAACAGGCCCTTGGAGGGACCATGTCTGGGACTCTGTCCCCTCATCTGCTCTCTTTCTTAGACCATTAATCGCTGTGAGCAGCTAATCAGAGTTCTGCCTGTTCCCTGCATCTCCTGAGATCTATAGGAATCTATATATATATATATATATATACACACCTCACACACCATCAAACACAGTCCATACAGCCCTGCACAAGCATCGTATTTAAACACACCTCACACACCATCAAACACAGTCCATGCACAAATCAAATTATACTAATTGACCCTAGAGGTTATAGAGGTGCAACCAGACATTACTGTCTCTCTCTCTCTCTTTCACGCGCTCTCCAGTTTCTATTAGCACACTCTGATGATTGTATTACTGTGGAGAACAAATAATGACTGTGTGCATGAGATCCTGCTCACCGATCTCACAACAGTCATTAGAGAGTTAATTACTAAGATAATTACTATAGTAAATTACATACATTTCCACCAAAACAAGATTGATATGCCTTGTGAATATCACATTGTAAAAACACATGAGCAAAGAGACAGTGTTGCACCTATAACAGCCCAGAAGATGTATATTTAGGGACCGAGCACACTTAACATGTGACTTGTACCGAGCACACTTAACATGAGGGCCTTAACATGCTCAAAAACTCACAATATTTTGCACACGCACCAGCCCCACCGGAAATTCTTGTCTAATAGTGGTTTAAAAATTAGGCGGGCAAAATGGCTCGACAGCGCCACCTAAACCTGCCCAGGGCACTACGGTTAACGTACATGGACCACATTTGGTAGGTCTATAGAAAACTTTAATTCATTAAAAAAAGTCTCTTGGAGCGAACCTCTAATCCCAACAGCCGAATATTTATTTTTAATTAAATCTGGATTTTTATTATTTTTGACAAATTCCATGTGTCGTACTTTAACAAACTCCTCCTAGAGTTTTTGTCCGATCAACTTTGTGTTGGTGTCATTCTCATCTTAAGGCCTTTGCCATGTTAAATTGCGAAGCGTTTGAGTTTTCGTGCAAGAACACGACCGTGGCCAAAGTTTTGCATTTTTCCATGAAGAAAAAGGTGTTTTTTCTCAGGCCTACAGTGTCTGATCGGCCCCATCCTTCACACATTTGATAAAAATCATGGCCTAAACACATCTACAGGGTATAACTCAATTATGGTTGTAGCGCCACCTGCAGTCAACAGGAAGTGGCTTTTTTACACTATGATTAACATATGCTTTTGCCCACAAATCACTGCTATTAAAGCCAGCAAGTGGCTGTGGCACTGGGTGGTGCTAGCAGTCCTGGGTGGCAGTGGCGCTGGGTGGGGGTGGCACCGGTGCGAGGTCCCGCTTATCGCTGCTTGCAGTTTTTTGCCTATTTTGCCGCTTATCGCTGCTTGCACGTTTTTGCCTATTTGGATTTGACCCCTGCTTTGCTTTTTGACTACGATTGTGGATTATCCCGTGTATACCTGTTTGCCCATGTTGTTTTGTCTTTGTCTTTTTGCCTTGTCTTGCCATTGCCTGTTTTTGCCATTGCCTGTTTGTATTACGTTTGTTGGATTGCCCTGTTTGGAATTCGACCCTGGACTGTTTTCTGATTACGTTTTGGATTGCCCCTTTCGGATTACCTGTTTGCTTAGAATATGCCTCATTGGAATAAAGACATGAAAACCCTGCACATGGGTCCGACTCTCGTTCCCCAGGACACCCGACACGTTACAATAACAAAACTATAATATAAAGGATTTTTGGACAAATGAGAAAGGTGTAAATGTGACCAACCTGGAGGGGATGGTTTTGAGAATATGGTGATGGGGAGTCATTCATAACCCGATTAGGGCTAGTTGAGTTTTTCTGATCATTCAGAATAATTCTGTCAATTTTCTCCTGGAAGCCTTGAACAAACAGAGTCTAGATTATACCAGGAGCTCAATGGTTGTGGCTGGACCTGATGTTTTGTCCTGATCAATCAGCACCTCAGGTTCTGATAAAATAGTTTAAACTGTTACACCAGCACTGTGTGGTGAGAAAGTTAAGGTATAGCAGCACTGTAAGACAGGACCAGCGTATCGCTTCAGACAGTATTCTAAACATTTTAGTGTTTGTTTTGCAGCCAAAGCTTAAACACACAGGAAGTAGAAATTACAGCTGTTTTTTTAATTAATCTGTGTGCAAACCTGATGTCAGAGTTTAGCAGGGCTTGTCTTGCTGGCTATATCTCTGCATCTTGGCATACTTAGAGTGGAGACGTTGAGGTGATGTCCCTGAGATGAGCACAGGTGCTCAGCATAGATGTTCAGTGGAGAGGGGTCACTCCTTGGGATGGGAAATTAGGCAGGAAAGAAAGGAATGGAAGAAAGGAAGTCCTCATCGGGCAGAATGGAAGATAAAGATTTTGGACATGGCGACAAATGGGCAGGGCCAAATGCTGCAAAACTGTGATGGGACAGCTATAAACATATACACATCTCAGCATCAGCTCAAAGGTTACATAGGAGTGGTGCAGTTGTTAGCACATGAGAGATAAAGAGCCAAATGATTCACAGACAAATGAAGCCTCTCATCAACAAGTCAAGCATCAGATGGCAGGCTGTGTTCTGCAGGCCTCTCTGTTATCAGCCGCCTGCACTGAACTTTCCCTTACAAATGTCCTGGAGGCACAGAACAAAGCAAGCAGAACTGATTGCTGTGCGGTGCGGCCCCTCCGTTCTGCAGCTCCTCAGCTCTGTTTGGCTTTCTAATGAGCTCACTAAAAACCCAATTCATCACCCATAACCCCTTCTCAACCCTACTTGAAATGCAGTTTGGAGGAGGAGAGGGGGGCCAGGCCGGGTGACAGTCCTTTTCACTTTAGGAATGTCTCTCTCTCTCTCCAGCAGCCCTACAGCAGAGATTTCCACATTAATACCCTCATCATCCCTGTGAAGACTGGAATTTGGTGGGAAGGGAATGCAGCGGATCGTCGGGTGGAAACATTCAGCGCAGACGCAGTTCCAGAACGGTGTGTGAGAACCGGGTGTGTGGTGTAAAGTCCCCGGGTTCCTCATTACATGCGGTCAAAGCAATTTCTGAGGGAACCTGAACTGAAAGTAGCAGATTACAACATTGATGAAGCCTTCATTTAAAATGCAACTGTTTAATTCTGCTTTAGTAATTAATTCTTTTTCCAATAGTGCATTGAATAAGCGCAGCCGCTGATGAAATTCAAACTGTGAGGAGCCCCACAACACCCCGATGGGCCAGTCAGCCTCATCTGAGAGTCAACTTCCTCCAACTCTCACTTGCATTCATGAATTAGCCTGCAGTCTGCTAGCTTTGTGCCTGCTTACTAGATCACTCGCCAAAGCTGGATAAATATATATATATATTTAGAGGAACACCTCTACCAGTACAGTTCACTCCACATTGTTTTCTGTAGCAGCTGTAATCCCCTCTGGGGACCCAACTAGCAGAGAAACAAGATACTGCTTTACAAGAACGGGAGCTGCTCGCGTCTTATCCAGACACATCTACTGGCTGCCTTACAAGTCAATAATTGCGGCCCGCTGTCCTTCCCACACAAACTCCCTCACAAACGCACAAATAATGAGCACAGCCGCACTAACAGAGGGAGAGAGTTGTAGCATTTCAAATGTTTTCATGTCTCTTTAGATAATTCCAGGCAATGAACTTTCAACTGACCATGTCATCCACTCTAAATCGACTCATTTTGATATTAACAGTTGATGTGAACTACATTTAAAACATGCCAAGATTCAAATATTCAGAGTAAAACTGGAAACATATTTAGATGCAAACTGTGCCACGGGTCGATCTTATAAGACTTACGCGCAACACAGTTCATTTGCCATATTAGGATGCTCCCACAACAGTGGGTACTGTAACTCTGTCTCGCTGCCAGGCTACAGAACCTCCCCTCAAATGCTGTTCGACACTCAGTGATGAAGATGATCTCAGGGGTGTCTGAGGTGAAACACAGGCCTGGAGATTTCCTGGACGCTCCAGCCAGCACAATCTTTCTTTCTCTGCATTTGTATCAGTGGTGGGGTTTGTCCTGTGGGCCATGTGAAGGCAGCGATCAGAGCAGATGTCTCCCACAGACAGTGTTTAGGGTTAGGTGTGTCTCAGTGTGTCTGAGGACTGCAGTGGGCACCCCAAGCCTGACCTCACAACATGCTTTTCCTTCTTGTTTGCTTTTGTACTTTGTCTGCTCCTGTGATTTCCCTCATGATCAGTGAAGCTTTTCCACTAGAGTATGTAGTATGTAGACAATCGGTTGCTATCGCGAGATGCCACTGTTTGGTGTTACATTACACACATCTAAACAGTCGCTGGTTAAACTTCCTTCAACTGTTTGAGGAGATTCAGTCACTCCAGACGCTGATGATGACAGAGTCAGGATCCATGACCAGGCCAGTGAACATCACAGGCATTACTAGGGAAAAAAGGTTTACAACTACGTTATGCTAATGAAAGGTATACAACAATAAAATGACCACTGGATTTGTTCATCAAAATGAGAATAACACTTCACTCTTTATAATGGAAATGGAAAAAAACATTCACAAAGTCTCAGGCCACTCTTTTAACTATTCATTTATTCAGCAGAAATGTTACATTTGATCTTTGTAAAATAGATATGCAGCTCAATTTCAGAAATCATTCAAATGTTTAAGACTTACAAACTGTAATGCTGGACTGAGCACTCATTCAAAGTATACAATCATGAACACGTATCGTGCTCAGATCAGTCCAGTACATACCCTCACGTTTCATCATTCTTTAAGGGTAATGTGTGTGTGTTGGTTTCTCTATTATGAAACTGATAACCTTCTAACTGAATTATCATGATGCATAATGAATGTTATCTGGGCCTCCTCTCAGCCTGCGGCCCTGCGCACCATGTTGATTTGTTTTGCTGCACATTAGCCTCAGTTTTTCCCAGCTCACCGCTGGAGGCGTGCAAATAAGAAATTATCCGTGCTGACTAACACTTCTAATATCTCCTCAGGGTAAATAGAAATTTTTAGGCAGCTGCCTCCAATAATGAAAGCTAATGGCATTAACCACCCTCAAAGCCCTCCGTCTCCTCAAACAGGAAGTGGGTGAACATTGGGCAGTCAGACGAATAGAAAGATTGGCACTTATCCCCAAACATGCTCCCCTTGTGCTTGAAGCTTATCTGCAATAATACCCCAAAATATTGCATAAATGTGTTAGCTGCATTAGAAAAAGCAGGGCTTCATTTTTGATTGCGATGAGCAGGAAGCAGCAACACCACTGAGGTTTGTGCACCACAGACAAACACTCTGATCTGTGAGATGAGAGCCTTTGCTAATGTCCTGAAGGAAGTATTTTAGGACCCATATATAAATATGCAATAGTGCCGACATCACTGAACATATACAAGCACAAAACAAGTCATTTTGTTTTTTAGTTTCTATTTTATATAGTATAAATGTTTTTAAATGTTTTGTAATGGAAGCCCCACACAAAGCAGTATGTTACACCCTTGTGAGAACAGAAGCAGTCTTGTGTGATGGCATCATCACCTGTGAAGGGTGGCTGCTCACCGACACCCTCAGGCACAACAGGATAAAACAAGAGCCTGAGAAAACGCTGCCAGCAGTCACAGTGTAGTTTAAAGGGCCACGTTCAACAGACTGACCCTAGCACGCGTGTGTGGGATCCTCTATTTCGTGTGAGGATTTACTGCACTCATTCATTTATTTCATTGATTTACCTGCAACAACCACTTGAGTCATTTAGTTGTAAGCATGACCCAAAGAAACGTCTGTCTACAATGAGTATAAAACATATTTTAGAAAAACATGGTAATGAGGTGTGTGTGTGTCTATTGTTCTGAAAATGGCCGACAACTACTGCCAAACACATAAAAACCAGCTAATCTCTTGTGAATAAAGCTCTTAAATTGACCACATCATGTACTTTAAACTGGATAATGTCCACAGCTTTGTGACAGGATTCGGTATGGGGGACAGTTGGGAGTTATTGTTGAAAGATATGGCTTGGTGTGGACAAAATTAAAGTTCAGGAAATGTCTGCATTAATGTAGTGAAGCCAACCAGTGTGTGTGTCTGAGCAGCTGTGTATGTCTGATGGTATGTGCTGATGTTACCAGGGGGAAATAATTTGTATTTTCTTTTCCAAAACAAATTCTGGAAAAGGATAGAAGATTCCCTGTCACTGAACCAAAGACTCTCACACTCCAACATTGTCACTCAAAGTTTCCAAGAACTGCCTGTCTCAGGTCTGAGTGCTTGTGTTACTGAACTTGACAGACAGCCACAAGATGTGTGTGTGTGTCTTTGTTGTGGAGCTGTGTGTATTGAGTTATGGAGCTGTGCGTATGTTAAGTTATGGAGCTGTTTGTGTGTTGAGTTTTGGAGCTGTGAGTGTTTGTGTGTTGAGTTATGGAGCTGTGCATGTGTTGAGTTATGGAGCTGTGTGTGTTGAGTTATGGAGCTGTGTGTGTTTGTGTGTTGAGTTATGGAGCAGTGTGTGTTTGTGTGTGTTGAGTTTTCGAGCTGTGTGTGTTTGTGTGTGTTGAATTTTGGAGCTGTGTGTGTTTGTGTGTTGAGTTATGAAGCTGTGTGTGTTTG